>CAJRST010010001.1:8005473-8020946 GCA_907169785.1 Menidia menidia
GTTCTTCTCCTCTTTATTTTTGTCAGGTTCCTGTTGATATTGTGTTGTTAGTTTGATGTCACGACAAAAGAGTAAATAGTGACGACGGATTAGTAGTATTACCTGTGAATGGGTTTGGTTGCTATCTTCACCTCTCACAAGCCTCTGTGTTTTCTTTAAAACAGGAAAACCTGCACCGAGTCCTGAAACACAAAAACATGTAACATCAATGAGAGATTCGAAAAAAGGATGGATGATGATGAATCAATAAGACTCCAGATGGTGAAATTAAATGTCACCTACCAGGCAGTTTTATTCCAATCCCTAAGCCTCCTAACGGAACACCTGCAGGCCCTTTGGCTGGCACATGTGATGAGGGTGTGGGATCCATTGAGGGCTTTTGTAGAAGGGAGCGGGGATTTGTGGGTGGCCGGACATGAGGGCTTTTAACAGCAATGCGCGACTTTTGCATTGTGAAGTCCAGCACAGGGCTGCCCACCTGCAATGAAAAAGCATCAGAATTCACACCTTTGCTGGGATTTAGGATTACTGTAATGTTAGATTTATGATTTTCTTTGCAATAATACCTCTTCCTGTTCTGTCCACTTCACCGTTTCCTTTTCTGCCACCTCTGCCATGCTCGGTTCAGGTGATGATTCAGTGATATCTTCTGACAACCTGTGCCCTGGTTCATCCAGTGATAGATGCTTCTCCTCAGATTCAAACCAGGTTTCACCCGGAGATCCAGGCTCGGCTGACAACATTTCCACCTCTGACAACCCCTCTGAGTTAGCTGTAGAACGTTCTGATTCAATGAGTTTGATTTCATCTGAGGAGCTGGAGATGATTATTTCAATAGACTCATCATCATCTTTGGTTTGCCTGAATTGGAAAAGAGGACTTGATTTTACCAGTCTCCCATCATCTGCTCCCTCAGTGCCCTTCCAGGCTGTTATCACTGTCTTTGTCTGTTCTGATTCATCATTTGGTTTGAATTGATAATGATCAAATTCTTGATTTAAATGACTGGCTTGTGGTGATGAAAGACCTGAATCAGGGTAAGGTTTGCTTTGACTGATTTCTCCCTTTTCTCTAAAATGAGAATGAACCGTTTCAGCCGTCACCTCCATTGGAGCCTCCTGAGATTTGGAGTTTGGTGCAGAAAATGCAGAAAAAGTGGCTGGTTCTGACATAGTTACCATGTCATGCATGCCATCAAGTGAGCCACAGCTTGTTGATTTCAAAAGGTCAGCCTCACTGAAAGACTGCTCCATGTATCCAGACTCTAAAGCCAATGAAGATGTTTCCCCATCACTTACTAGCTCAGATTCTCCTGAGTTGGACTCCATGAGCGTATCCTCTTGCGATACTTGTCCTGCTTCTTTCTTCAACAGGTCTACTGTTGTGTCCTTCTCCGGTTCTGGCTCAGACCCCTCTTGTTGTTCCACTTCCCGAGTGTCATCTGACATAGCTGTTTCTATCCACAGGTCAAGGATGTCTTCATCAATCACATCCAGACGTTCTCTCGTTGAGCTGCTTGTGTCTTCTGCGTAACTTTCTACTGATTGAGTCCTACGCTTTCCACTTTCCTCTGCTGATATCACAGGAGAATCTTTTATATTCGCCACATAATCATCTGTACTCATCTTTATCTCTGTCGTGATCTCAAAAGCTCTGTCTGGGCATTGATTCGTTGTTTCTTGTGTCTCAGAGTGTTTAGATAATTCGATCCCACCAGTGATAAACTTGGCTGCTTCTCCAGCTGTTTGCACAGGCATGCCCTCATTTCTGTCGTCCATTTGATCGTCTTCTACCTCCTTATATGCATAATCCTCACTATCTATCCCTACATCTTGAATTTGAACAGTGTGATCCTCAACTAGTTTAGCCTCAGTCTCAGCTGACTGTTCACATTCGGTAATTTTATCTGGCAGACTAGATGTGGCATGCACTGACTCCAGACAGAGGCTTGTCTCTGTCATCCTTTCCATTTGCGCCTCAGAGAAGTTTAGAGTTCCATCAGTAATCAGGACCCCCTCATCCACTGCAACATTTCTGCTTGGCTCATTGCCATCTCCAGCGGTTACTGTGGAGTCTTCCTCCTTTCTAAATTCAGCCACTTCAGTCCCATCTTGGCCATCTCCTGCCACCTTATCAGCCTCTTCTGCTGATTCATCACGTGTCTCAAATTCCTTGTCTGAGTGCTTGATCTCCGTCTTCATTGAGTGTTCAAGTAATGTGACCTCCTCAGAATATGAACTTTCTGGCTCCTGAATTTCTGCTGCAACACTTGGCTCCTCAATTTCCTGTGCAAGGTGCTCCTTTCCTCCCTGATTCTCCTCAGTTAAATCAAAGCTGAAGTTTCTTTCTTCTGTGCCGTGTCGTCTCTCCTCCCAGCTCTGCCTCCCCAGTAAATGGTCAGCTCCTGTGTTGCTGTTTTTAAGGCTCTCCTGGTCTTGGTCCTCCACCTCTTCTGGTAACTGAGTGATGTGGATTTCCTCACAATTTCCTGCCACCAGGAACCATTGTGTTGTGTTTTCATGTGGCCCGAGTTCATTGTTGTGTTCAGGAACTCCCCCTTGTGTTTCCACACATACTTGAGGATTTAGCTCCTGTGATAAAGGTAGCTGGCCTTCAATTAATGGCAGTGGAATATTTTTAAACTCTCTGCCTATTTCCTCAGTCTCGCCTTTGGGATTTACTGTAACTGATGTGTTTTTTTCCAAAGAGTCGCCTTTGTTGTGAACTTCACTGGAGAGCCCCTCCTCTTCAACTTGATCTGCAACACTGTTTTCATTATCTGAAATTTCTTCTACATCAAACTCTGTGGTGGTTTGCATGTCTGTGACCACCACATCCTCTTCTGTATCTGAGAATTCAGATGTATGCAGCCCTGTACTCTCCACAGCTTCTTCACTGCATATGATTAGCTGAGTTAGAATGTTTTCCTCTTGTTGGCCTTCTGTTACTGCTTTGCTGTATCTGTCCTGCTCACATGTAGCTGGGTAGTTTGTAGCCTCAGCGATGTCAACCTGAGCTCTCAGATTTTCAACATGATCATTTGCATCTCTGAGTGCTTGTTCAGTCATGATTAGCTCCTCCTTTGACATATCTGACAACTTGTCACAGACTAAAAGCTCATTTTCAATGGCTTTTGTTTCTTCCTCTGACTTGTTTTTGTGTTCAGAGAGCAGCTCCAGCACAGCTTCACAATCTTCTGCTTCTTCTTGTGTTATTTGAACTGTATTGCCCCTCTGAATTCCTGCTTCCTCTTTGATTAACCTTTCTGGACTGAAACCCGAGTTTGTGCATAGTTTTACCTCACTGCCCTCTGCTTCTAATATTTCCTCATCTTTCTCTCCATCATCGTCTGTCACTTGGATTTCTGTCATGGTGTCATCCACTTTTTGATGATCATCCAGAGTGGCTACACTCACAGACTCACTTTCAGTGACACATTCTCCATTACTTTCCTCAATCAAGCCTTTCTGTGGAGCATCATCCATGAGACTTCCTGACTCAGCATTCTCATGATTATTACTCTCAGGTATTCCTCCTTGTCCAGTTGGGTCGATTTTTGCACCAAGAGGCAGTCCAGCATCACCATCATTTCCTACCTGACCATCCTGTTCCTCTCTCCTACCCTGGTTGTCCTCATTCTCTTTACTCTCACTTCCTCTCCTTAAATACTTGTTCTCTTCAACTGGTCTCACGTTCGCATCTGTGGCACAGTTTTCCCAAAAAGCAACTGTTGGAGATGAGCGATGCTGAGAGACTATTGCAAGGGAAAGATGCGGGTCAGCATCCCCTCCACTAGTGTCGGCCTGAGCAAGGGGATCAGGAGGCCTGCTGTCATCTGGAGATGTCTGTGAGGAGTTTGGGTCATTGCTGATTATTTCAACTGGCTGTGACCTGAGGAATCGGGTCACAGCTCCACTTATGTAGCCCTGAGGATGAGATAAAGAAAGTATTACATCTACAATGTAAGTAATTTCTGTCAAGTTTTCTGAAAATAATTGAAATAGTTATGAAGCTATAATGAAAATAAATGTACAAAGCATTGGAACACTTGCTGCATATTCTACATATTGTTCATAATTTAATTGTTACATCATACAAGGCTATTGCATAACAGTGTCCTTCGGCATTGCATCTAGTTTGGTGAAGGTTGTTTCCTGTTCCAGCAAAACAATGCCTCCCTGCACAAAGCAAACACTATAAATGGGTTTTTAGTTTGGAACAGTAGAAACTTGAGTGGTTCTGACAGAGTTCCAAAACCCCTGGCAAGGACGACCTGCTTTTCACAGCAGGTCTGTTCTAAAAACATCAAATGACGTTCGATTTAAACCTGCCAAACATATGAATGTTTTTATAACCAAAGCAATTATGCTTACTAAATTTAACATGGCAGGCACAACATTTCACACATAGCCTTGAACCAAGTATTTATTGTGGCCAAAACATGAAGTAGTGAAAGAACGAAGCTCAATAGAGGAAACTAGTGGCACCATAGTTTGTGAAATACTGATGAGACAACTGATGCATTAGAATAAAAGTCCATATATGGAGGTTGGAGCTAGATAGATGACTGTCAACAGACTCACAACCACAAAGCTTTTTAGCTGGGCTCTAATATATAACACCTCACTTGAGTCTTCCACAAAATATGTTTGTGTGCAACTGGGTTTGTAGTAAAAACTAAAACCAGACAACCAGTAACTCAGTTTTACAAGTATGTGTGTGTATTTATGAAAAAAATATATTCATTCCATTTAGTGAATTTGATCAATCAGTCCAGGATGATGAGGAGGAGTGGCATCAGAATAGTAAAGTTCCTCTGTGTGCTAAACTGTGCTAAAATTTTTAGCAGAGCAGTGTGTGACAGTGACTTGATTAAATTAACAAGAGAAAGGAACTTTGGATCTTACAGCATAGAAACAATGCATAGCCATTGGATAGCAACAAAGCCCCCAAGGCGGTCCCAACCTTAGGGACTAACATTCCATTTCCCTCTTAAAGACAGAAATATAAAAGAGGACTTGATCCTAAAAATCAAAACTAAATGGCAAATTCGTACTTAGGTACCAGATCAACTGAGTCCTCTTTAGACAACAAGAGTAATTTCCCCCAACTGGCCATGGAAATCAATGCATCGTTAAGACAATTTTCGCCAACTGTCAACACTGATATTTGTCACGCACTGTTTCCTGTTTCTCAAATGACTTGTTGAGCACTACTGCTGCTCCTTTAGCTACATGGTGGAGTGTTTCACAAAGAAAAACACTTTGTTGCAAACCCATAAAGAGCTAAATATCTCTTCAGAAAGCCACTATTAAATCTATGTAAACAGAGGCAGAAGTCCATCTAAAATAAAACCCAGTAAGTCAGTGAACACTCATACATTTCAGACTGAATACAGCAGGCCACTTACAATATAAATCATATCTAATATAAGTCCAAATGTTTTTAAAGAATGGCGATGATTTTTTATTGGGAACTTATTCAAATACTTATTTTTTTAGCAATTATTTCTCTCAATCAACTACATTGAATAAAGCTGTTTGAAATAACAACTCATTTGGTTATGGCATTACTTTTTCCCCCTTATTTGTTTGCACTAAATTAAAGAAAACATTTCAGTATGCTTTTTAAGATATAATCATTCAGATAGAATAAGACACCTTTTAGGAAGCCAGTCACGCCTTTTGACACTGAAAAAGTTTTTTATAATGGCCTTAAGATGACAAATGAACAGATAATATGCAAACCCACAACATTTTACAAAACACCTTACAAAACCTGGCACATTCATTGTTTTTTATTGCGTCAGGGTGTTGTCTTTTGTTTTTTTATGAAATGTTCTGAAACTGTGCTGTTTTTCAGACAACTTTTTTCAGTTCCACTTTTTTTTACATACATTTTTCAATTAAATAAACATCAACACTGCTGAAAAAATACATATTGAGGCACACTAAGCAAATCTGAATAAGACCCAAAGAAAAACCCCACTTGTGTGTTTGTGTGTAACAGGCTAAACACAAAAACGAACACATACAATATGTTTTTGCATTGTTTGGTGAATTTCCAAGTTCTCTATTCAGACAAAATATTGTTTTATCATACTTTTATGACACCAATGGTCTATTCTGCAAGTGTTTAATAACCAATTATGTAAAGATGACTCAAGACAAGACACAAGACAAGTCCTTTTCAAATAAATGTTGATGTTCATTTCTATAATCTATCAACAGAAAAGGTTTTATGTAAAATATCGAAATATCTCTCAGTATCAGGAGGTATTTGATACCCCAACAGATGTAGGAGGGCAAAACAGGAGGGAGTGACCTTCTTAGATAATGTGCGCGTTTTAGCTTGTGTTAATGTATGCTGACGTATATGAAGACTTCACAAACTAATTTCGGGGTACAAAACTTTCAAATGAAGCCGGCTACTCTGTCAAACATCTACATTTAAACGATGAAGCAGCTCACCCAGACTGTCCACATAGTCCTCTCCATTCTGGAAAGGGGAGTGTCCGGGTCCATCTTCTCACTTCCTCTCTGTTTACACTCTTTCCTTCTTTTTTTTTTTTGTTCCTTGAAAAAAAAAAAAACAGCAGCTCAACTTAATTCTCCGTGCACATTCTGCTGATTAAAAAGTTAAAAACCAGCTGCTTCCCAGGCGCGAGCAGCTCGACTGCCCCTCCACTTCCCCCTCCCGCGTGCACGTCCGGGGTGCCGCGATGAGGAAGAGGGCAATTAACTCCGAGCCAAGTGGCCGGTGTGCTGCACAGTTTGCGGATGTGTTCTGAGTTTCTTCATACGTCTGACCACAGACAGCCGTGTGATGCTATGTTGGACTGCTACGTGACACACAGAGAGAGAATAGACCTGCGGCCCACCGCCGCAAACCGCTTCGGACGAATGGCTGCCGTCGCAGAGAAAAATAAAAAAGGCTGCAGCTGATATTGTTGAGGTTCATGCATTTAGCAGACGCTTTTATCCAGAGCGACTCACAACGTAGACACGATGTTACAGTTATCATCAATTTGACAATAAAGTAAATGGCAATGAGTTAAATAAGCATGGCTTTAGTTAGTTTAGTTTGTGTTTCCTTGAACATCCACTGAACCAAATACTCTGAACATAATTTCAAATAGCAGATTGTGTAATCCCATTTGACATATGCTACAGGCAAATTAAAAAGTTAGATTCACCCACAAAATTGTCTTCAAAGGAAGCTGAAGGCGTGAACAGCTAAAGTCCCATATCCAGTTTATTTGTGCCACCGCACCAACGCAAACCCACAGAAGATTTTCCACAACTCTCCTCTATTTTGGACTCTCACAAAGAATAACTCCTTCAATTCTACATAGAGACGGGGCAACACAGATGGCTTTTTTGGTTCAAATAATAGCTGGGTGGAATCTGCAATATTCCTTAAAATGATACAACTTAAAAGAGCTGAATCGTTGGGAGGAATCAAAAAAGGACAAAAAAGAGAATGGGTGCTGTGGACATGTTTGGCCTGTTCTTAACTTTACGACTGACTAAGTCATCTTCATCAGTCACTTTCATTTCTTGTAATTCAGACGTCATCAAATAACTTGTGGCTTTGGAGTTTCAGAGCCTACGACTAAAGTTCACTCACTTCCTACCCGTGTGGGAAATTGTATGTTTGTGTGTTGTACAACATCATTTGCCATGTTGTGGTTGTGTAGAACACAACAACCAAGGTCATTTACAAAGCAGAAGCATACTCGTGTAAATATAAAATGCATGCTATATGTTAAAAAATATTAGAAGATGAAATGTGCAATCCTTTTCATATTCAGCTAACAACTGCGCTTCATTTGAAGCAGCAGCTCAGTAACTCAGTACGTAGATCCTGCTTGATCTGCTCAGCACAGGGGTCTTCATGTGGTCAGACTGACAAAAAAACGAGAAAAAACAACTAAGTTTAGTAGATAACCAGTGCTGCATAACTCTAAACTTTTTTCACAGACAAAAATGAAACTCCAAAGAAACAATCCTCCCTTCAATCAATTTAGTCTTTATTTTACACAAGAAATTTAGGTAAAAATCCGCAAATGGTGATTGTTACTGTTGTAAAAATGTTTGTACATAAGAAATGCACGGTTACAAAGGAAAAGAACAACCAAAAATTACATCTTGGAGTTGAAAGAAAAAGCATGAGAGTGATTATATAAATACAGAAAATGTTTGTAACCACAGTGCTGATCAAGTCAGACCCAGTTGGATATCATATTTGCATATTTACCGTGGGGATACATATTAGATAAAATATAACATAAAGAATACATGAAACTGAAACTGGGAAGCAATGTTGTGGGGTGTTTATGCTGAAGATGAAGTTTCCTCATTGAGCTCTGAAAGAAAGAACACAAAGTTAAACAAACTTCCCCTTGAGTAGAAATAGAGTGCAACCGAACAACAGTTAGTAATCTTCCAGTCAGCCAGTGGCATTTTATGGCTCTATTTAAAGTGTTTCTCCATTAATATTTACATGTGCACATGTTTAGTTCTCCTTTTTTTCAGACTATTTTAAGTTAGGAGTTTCATTGTGTCACATTAAGCCATCTTCTGGATTAACAGCAGGGCAATTTAATAACTTTGTCCCTCTAAAAGGGGGCTTTTACTACCTGAACATGAGGACTATTGTTTTAGCATAAACAGTTTACAACACTATAGAGTCTATGATTTCATATCAGAAAGCTTAGCGATGAACAACACAACCCTCCTTATCATTTAAAGAAGGATGCTACATTTCTACTGTAAAAGATTAGTCTTGCAGCATCAGCTCATACAAGTTAGAAAAACACATCTGGAGCCTTGCCCAGCTGTCTTTGGGTGAGGGGTGGGTTACACCCTGGACAGGTCACTAGTCCAGCACAGAGCATGTTAAACGAGTTAACACTGACAAATCCATATAGCATAAAGAAAAACACCCAGTGAAAGGGCTGCACTAATGTTGTCACTTTCTAGTAAACAAAAAATATTTTAAATAGAATCTTTGGGCAGTTAGGAGGAGGCTGTAGTATGCCAACTCATTAAAAAACGGACAGAAAATGAGTGGAGTGATCAGTTTTTAGTTTGTACAGCTTAATGTCACAGCATCCCACAGACTGGATCTTTAGGTTAGAGATACACCATTGAGTGTCTCACCTGTCCACGTTCGATAAACAGGAAGCTTGAGTGTGGGGTGTGTAATCTCTACACACACTCGGAAACGTGTTCTCTCGTTTTCTTTGGGACTTCTGCTCAGGCTTATTCTGTTTATCTGCAGTGCACCCTGGTCCTCCGGTCTTTCTCTGTCACTGTCCTCATCCACCTCAGACATTGTTTCCTCATCTCTGCTGATGTCGCTGTCCACTTTTTCATCAATATATTCTATTCCTTCAGTGTCCGGGTCCATTACAGCAGCTCTCGTTTCTGTGAGGCGACAGGTTCAAAACTCAGACTAACATCCACACAATGTGGGAAACAGAAGGTAGGCAAGTACAAAGAGATGTATTTTACAAATCTCCATGAATTAAATAAGCCAATTACTCTTGAGAGCATGGATTCATACATTAATTTGATTTTTTGTGCTCTTTGGGATTGTTTTTCTTTTGCCCAAAGCAAACAAGAATTGCAAAAAAAACAGCCAAAAGCTGGAATTCATTCATCGGCTAAAAGTGGTTTCATTCCCTGGAAAAACAGTCGCTGTGGTCCTCTATCGTCTTCACGTTGTCTGTCGTCTTCATAGAAGACTTCCATATAATCAGTATTGTCAATTATCGATATTATGTTGCCATTAATTCACAATTAACAATTTAAAAAACCCTGCATTAGAGGAGCCAAAAAGGCCCTCAGTTAATTGGTTTCATTATGAAATATTGGTTTGATGCAGTATAACTGTCTCACAATGATGGAACAAAATGTGAATCTTTGTTCGCAGGGAGGTTTTGGAGACAAGGTTCAGTCATGTTTTTCCTAATAAAGCAGATTTTTGTGTCTGAACTGAATAATGTTGTTAGGTCCATCAACTATACCCAACACAATGTGCTAAAACATATGCAGAATGTGTCATTTCATTCAGTCTGTGGCCAGTCTTTGGAGGCCCTATAAAACATGATGACATCTATAATCCATAGATCAACGAACAGTACTGGAAAGTGACATTTTGAGTTTTATGTTAAATTTGTAAAAAAAGAATGATCCTAATCGGAAAAAAAACATGGATCTTGAATATAATTTGTATGTGCTTTTGGAGTGCTAACATTATAATATGGACTTTTTGGTTCTTTCATTATTCTTTCATAAACCTCTGTGAGACAGTGTATGCACACTATTCGTCGGAGCCTCGGCTGACCTTTGACCTGCTACACCATGGGAACTTCATTTATTAATGATAAGTACTTATTGCAAGTCTGTTCTTCTGCTTCTCTGGCTGCTTGAATGTCGCAGGCTGCAGGCTTGTGGACTTTTCCAGGGCACACACGCTTTTCAGCTCTCTCTGCCCGTCATCTCCTATCTCCTCTGTCTCACTGGACACCAACGGGGAAAGTGTGGAACTGCCTGCTGCCCACAGTAATTTGACCCTAGGGTGGCCTCCCTTCAACACGAGAGAGAACACACCGACGCCTTCACTGCTCCAGCAGACTGATATTGATGGAGGAATGGAGGGAGCAACTATGGAAGAAAAGTAAAAGAACAGCTCAACGGAATGATAAGAATAAATCGTATGGTTGGTACAATGTGTTTCTGGTGCTTCATACCCATGTCAGCGTTTCTCCACTGCTTCTCCAGTGGTTGGCTCAGAGAACAGTGCTCCACTCTGCACACGATCCCACCTCTTCGGCCCTTTCTCTCCATCTGAGTTTTCCTTTTCAGAGTGGCTGTTGCCCTGAACAATCTGGGTTGAGTTTGAATGGGCCCCCACAGCTCCCCTCCCTCTATCACCTCTTCCTCTCTGTCATCCTCTTCTCCCTCGTTTAGTCTCAGCCAAGTGACTGATATGTTTGGAGGGTAGAAATCGGTGATTTCACACCCCAGAGTAGACGTCGGATCTGAAGGGCTGGTGGAGCAGACAATTTCTGCAACGGACGGCCGTTTGATGAAACCTGTATTAGAGAAATAAAATTCAGAAACAGATTTTTAAAATAGCTTTTTTCAACTTTTTGCCTGAAAACCATAAAATGCAATGTTTCTTTGATTGTGTTTTCATACCCCTGGTCTCTCGCATGACTGGCTGTTTCAGGGCTATGTGGTGGACACTGACCCACACTTTTGTGGCTCCCTTCTCTAGTTCGCTTTTTGGAAGTTTGCACTGGCTGAAAGCCGAGAAGAAGCCTTCAGAATTTGGCCGAGGGGAGGACGACGCCTGGGAAGCCACAGGGCTGAGCTCACCACCCTGGCAGAACCAGCGGAAGGTGATGACATCCGGATGAAAATGTGATGCCCGGACTGTCATGCTGATGACATCTGGAAGGCAGACATTACTGTGATGTAGGAGTCTCTACTCAGCAATGAATATTTCAGACGAATGGCATGATTGTCTCACCTGAGTCATTTTGTGTCTCTGATAGCTGTATCTCCGAAACTTCCGGAGGAGCTGTATGAAGAGACGAGGAACATTTATGATGCAGAATTTACCTTAAGAAACAGCCTGAAGCAAACTTGAGGGAGGTGAAAAGCAGGTCTTACACAGAACGGTAAACTTCTCGGACACCCTCTCTTCCACGATCTTGTCCTTGCCTATGTAGGACACCTGACACTTAAACACAGCACCTTTGTGGAGTGAAATCTGGGGGATGAAGGTGAGTGCGGAGATCAGCTGCTGAGTGCCAGATTTGGAGGAGTGCAGCGGTCCCTGAGTGTGCAGCTTGTAGTACCCCATCTCACCTCGAGGAGCCAGGAGAGGACCTTTTTCTGACACTGGGGAAGTGAGAGTTAGACCATAGGGTAGATGTATGGTGGTTAGGGGGTTGTAAAGGCAGTTAAAGTTTGAGTTGGTGGTTCCTTTGTGTCAGGTTGGACATTGTTAGCGAAATACAAGTACAAAAGAGAAAAACATGTTTAGTCAAGACAGCTGAAAGACAAATCAAAGTTATAACCTGTAGTCAGTATAATGTGTTATTGTTATAAACCTAAGACAGTGTCTCATTTATTCTATGTATGATTTATGAAAACCTTATACTTTAACATGTTTCATTTCAGACAAAGTCAATTCTTCTAAATCCTCCTTAATTTAAATACATTTACAATATCACACATCAGTTTTTTAAACTATCATACTCTGCCACCTATGTGGTTTAGAAAATGTTTGCCAACACTGGTACATGAGTACCCCTACCTGTGAGAGAGGTGTCGGAGATGGGGGTGTTATTGAGAAACCATGCTGTATGGACTCGGTCCACCCGCCTGCCCTCAATGCTCACTGTCACCCTGCCCTTCTGACCCACAATCACGCGTGGAGGGAGGATGACTCCTGACACACTGAGAGACTTTTGCTTCTCTAAGGAAAGACAGAATGAGAGGACAGTAGAGTTATTGCCGGAAAAAATAGGGCCAAGATAACAGAAATGTCCCAGTAGCCCAGGATGAGGAGTTCCCCCAAAACTGATCCTAAGAAAAAGATTTTTTTGCCTCAGTTGCAACTCAGTATTCATGATTTTTTTCTCATGCAAAATTGTTTATGACTGTGTGCAGAAAATGGAAAAATAATGATAGTTATTGCTATTGTGTTTCAGTCTGTGTGATAATTGTGACCATGGGTTGAAAGTAGAAAAATACGTTTGAACTGGTAAAGGTTTCAGTTTTGTACAGATTCACTTTTCAAATTTATAATCAGGATGGCATTTGTCTCCTGACATAATGTGGTATCACAACATGACCCTGTTTCACTTCCACCTCTTTATTCACGTCCTCTAAAAGGCCTTCAAATGAAGAAGTCAGATCCTGCCAGAGGTTTCAAAAATTGTCTGTGAGTGAATCAAAACCTGCTGCTTAGCTGGTTGTGACTCACCATCTCTTCTCCTCCAGGAGAAACCAAAGCAGAGCAGGAAGACCAGCACAATAGAGATACACATCATGGCCACGGATGCTTTGGCCGATTTATTTAGCACTGGAGCCTCATCTAAAATGACACAGTGTAAAGAAATGAATGAAACAGAAACATTTATGGATATCAAACAAACAATTTTCTGATCAATTATAACTGGGTCTAAAAGAAGCCTTATATGTCCAAAATGGGGCATAATACCTCTTATAATAATAATAATAATAATAATAATAATAATAATACCTCTTATAATAATAATAATAATAATAATAATAATAATAATAATAATAATAACAATAATAATAATAACAACAACAACAACAACAACAATAATAATAATAATGATAATAATGATAATAATAACAACAATAATAATAATAATAATAATAATAATAATAATAATAATAATAATAATGATAATAATAATAATAATAATAATAATCATTGATTGATTGATTGTGATTGTGAATTTGATATTGCAGTTTAATTTGATTTTAACCTTGAGGATCCAGTGTGTCCAGATCTGCAGACATACTGACAGGATCCACTACTCCCGGCTGGTTAACTGCACACTCAACCATCCCACGTTGGCGTCTTTGTTCATGGCTCAAAGTAAAATACCGCCTAGTCCTATAAGTCTGATCTGGGTTCTGGTCAGTGACAGGGGGGTCAGGGAGGGCTGTGCTATTTTGAAACCAGGACACAGACACTTCTTCTGGGTAGAAACTTTCCACATCGCAGTAGACAGTAAGAGGAATGCTATTGGACTGAGGTGGCACAACAGACAGTCGAACAGAGGGAAGATCTGAGAAAAGAAACAAGAAAGTCGTTGATTTTAAAATCGTCATCGGGTTTGTGATACTGAAACTTCACAAGAGACTGTGTGGTTGTGTGCTAAAGTCTTGTCTTATTGTGACACATACTGGTGACATTGAGCTGGAAATCCACCTCTTGACTGATGCCGATGTGTGAAACTTTGCAGCCAAAGGTCACATTCAGGTCTTCACGTGATGGGTAGAAGGTGAGGTTTCCCACAGCCAGATAGAACCCGTCTGGAGTCAGTTCACCTTCCACTTGGAAGGGGGGTTTAATCTCTTGCCCATCTCTGGTCCAAGAAAAAGAGACAGGAGGAGGGTAGAAACCATTCGCACGACACTCAAGCTGGGCCTGTCTTTCTAACACCACCCACTTCTGAGGCACTGACAGAGAGGGGGGGGCTAAAAAAGGAGAGGAGGATGTTACATAGTGTCCAAAACAAAAGTTCAGCTTTGTGCTTGGCTGAACTGTGTTGTCAAGCAACAAAACGTGACAAAAGACATACCAAGGATACTGAATGTAACATTGCTGAAGTACAGATTTGAGGAGTTGTAGCTAACTGTGCACTCATACACCCCCTGCAGATCAAAGCCGGCTTTGAGGACAGCGAGTGAAAAGTCTCCATTGATGAAAGCAGTGGTGTTCCAGCTGAAGCTGTCGTTTATCTGCGTTGCTGCTTTTCCAAATGAAGCAATGTGGGAGCCGTTTTTTGTCCAGCTGACTTGCATGAGAGACACATCTTTTTTGTCTTCTGTTAGGGTGAGATTGCAGGGGAGGGTTGCATTTGTATTTGGGCTGGCCTGAACTTCATCTGCAGACACTGTGTGCAGAAAGAATGAGAGTGCAGATGGTGAACACAAACCAAAAGAACACAAACCAAAAGGACTTTACCAAACTGCACGCATCCGTGCACCTCTCTGCAACATTGAACAGAAGATGGTTTGCATTCAAATTTGTTAGCTGTTCAAGATACATCTGTTCACATATCTACCAGTTACACCGTGAAAGATTTTCAGAGCTATTTCCATTTCAAATGAAAAATCTGTTACGTGTTAGACCCTGGGAGGTGAATTCATTCCATGGCATGATCTCCCTTTGAGTAAGTCTATTTGCTTTTGGTAAAGTGGATATTATGAGAACTACTTCAGAACACTTAAAAAGAATAGGAAAAACCCAAAACAAACATCAGCCTCAAGCCAATAACATTGATCTGTCCTGTTCATTCAAACTGACACATGTCATAAACCTCATATGAAGAATGATTTAAAGTCAGTTTGAATTTCATTCTTTCATTGTTAATAGTAAATCAGTAATCTCAGTAAACCTAATTAGGGCAGTGTAAATATAGCCCTTCAGATAGGCCTGGTCTCCCAATAAGCTTAATTAGTAACTAACACAATAAACACTTGCATTTGAACATAGCACCAAGAAACAGGAACTCTTTAGTTTGAAGTTTTGCGGTTACACTTGTTAAAATGTGACACCAGTTGAGTGGTTAGCGTTAGGGGTTGGTGTTAGGTTTTATGCACTACAAGAAGCGAAAAATGGCTTTTTAACGTCTTTTTTTATCTATCTATCTATCTATCTATCTATCTATCTATCTATCTATCTAT
>CAJRST010010001.1:8020956-8037764 GCA_907169785.1 Menidia menidia
ATCTATCTATCTATCTATCTATCTATCTATCTATCTATCTATCTATCAATCTCTCTATCTATCTATCGAGATAGTGATAACAAATAAATGATAAAATAATGTGTAGTTTTCACCCCCTGTCAGCTCCTAGCTCTTGATTACACAGATTAACCCACTAATCCAATATCAGCATTAAGCAACTACTACAAACTTACAACATTACTCACAATGTACTCGCAATTTCTGACCTATTGTTAGTATAGTTAATAGGATTTCATATCTCACCTTGCTTAACATTGTGCTGGCCTGACCTATCAGCTCAGGTGCATTATACAAATCCACTACAAAGTGTACAAAAAATAACTATCTGTGTGGGAATGTTAACTGCCATTTATCCTTCTACAATGCTTGCATGTGTCTAGTTCCAGCCGATCCGCTCAAACCTGGTGATTAGGTAGAGAAATACCAATGCAGCCTTTGTAACCAGCCTGTGAGAGCAACGATACAACAACGTACTCACCATGCTTTATGAGAGTCAGGAGCACAACACAGATGAGGACTTTACACTGCATGGCAAGGCTTGTCTTGACACCAGGTTCTTATCACCAAGTCCTTTCTTCGCCGTCTTATATACAGCTAGGTGGTGACAGTGGGCGGGTTTGTCCTGGTGGTTGGGAGGTAAAAAATATTGTTCATGGACCTCACAGGAGTGAAAAAGAGGCCCTTGATATGTATATATTCTCTTAAATGAGCCCCAAAGTGTTGCAGAGTGAGAGGAAAAGGGAGGAAAAGAAAAGTGATGTGTAGGGACACAGAAGAGGGGAAATTGGCCACTTAAAATTCAGACCGGCCTCTGGCCAAGGTTTTTAGGGGCTACTTTACATTGGTGCAGTGTTGCCATGAACAAACGGAGAGAGTAATCCCACTGAGCTTATGTGGGCAAACACTGAGGCGAGACCACAACTCTTCCATGGGGGTCAAAGTTACCGTGCTGTTGCACTTTGGAAAGAAAAGGAGGTTCTGTTTGCCTCTATCTCTTCAGTTTGCTTCTTCCATGATGAGAAACTTATATATTAAGCAGTTAAGCATATTTAGCAGTGTGGAATTGTAAGTTTATACATTTCATTATTGAAACTGCCTGTTTTTTTCCATTTTCAATTTTTGAACTTAATTAGCTGATTAAATTGTTTAACTTTGCACAATAAATGGCCCTGACCAATAAGGGTTAACAGAGATCACACTGTGTCACTGAGCTCAAGTATTGTCCTTTCTAATAGAAAGAAAACACAGGCTTCAAAGCCTTTTAAAAAAGTTGATTTATGGGTCAATGTTTTAATTTACTTATGGTGCTTGTGCTCTTGTTTTCTCGCAATACATCTTGTTTTCTCTTCTCACTTTGTCAGACACTGATTGCTTTCATAAGATTGAAGGATTGCCTGAACCTCTGAGGAGTCATTTAAGAAGAGGGCATTTTAGTTTTTTGGCACTCACATCAGGTGACTGAAAGAATTCAATTACTCAGCTATTGTGCAGATGTCACATTGTTTATTTTTAATTTCAATGTGTGTAATCATGACATAGGCAAAATCTTTTATGGTTAAAAAATTACAGGAATATATTTGTTACATGCTTGAACATTCTCAAAAGCTTAAGAAGTTTGAACAGATATCGAAGTAAATCACAATAAAGAAATGTAAATACAAGTAAAAGTTCATTCTTTTGAACAAATCTCTCATAGAGGAGGTCACCTTTAGCCACTACCTGGCTGTTACCTGATTCTACAAAAAAAACACCTGACACATTGTGAAGCTAAACATTCAATGATTGTTGGGATGTAACGCACAGTTGGCTATGTTTTTTTTTACATGACCAGAATGGTGGCTTGGTGAAAAACAGGTTTGAGGAGGGAGTGGTTAATGTTGCTAATAAGTGACTATGTTACTGTAGATACAGTGAAAAAATACTTCTCTTATTGAAGGCAGGATAGTGAGACAACAGAATGGTGCAAAGGACTATTTGGATACTTTTGGTCGTCACTGTTGTTACTGGACAAGGTGGGTTTATGACAATTATATTTACATGGCTTATGTCGGCACACTTCAGTACCAAACACTAAATCCAGTCTAAACTCAGTTTTAGTTTCACTTTACTGTGTTGTACCGGTTTCTGATGAAACTTAATGATTCCATACCAGAGTGTATTGTGTAAAAAATGTCCTTGTGAGATCAGGGATAGTAAGTATGCTGAAAACTAACATCAGAGAAGACAAGTGGCATTAATATTACACAAGTCCAAAGCTCACTAGTATGTACAACGAGGAAGAACCTGGAATAATCAGTGCCACGCTGTGGCTGTGTTTACACTGTTACTAATAGCTTTTAGTATTTAACATTTCTTATTTAGTAAGGAGCAAAGGCTCAGAATAAGCGCAGGCACGTGTATATCTTATAAAACTTTTGATAATGTAAATACTAAGGTGCAGCAGGCCATTGAATCTGCTAACACACAATTGTATACGCTCTGTCAGACTGCGGAGTTGTTCCTCTGAACACAAGAATAGTGGGTGGGGAGAGTGCCTCTGCTGGGTCATGGCCGTGGCAGGTGAGTATACATGTCAACAGACACATCTGTGGAGGGACCCTCATCAGTAACCAGTGGGTGCTCACCGGGGCTCACTGCATTGTGATGTAAGACACACTCATCAGTTGTCAATTGACTGTTTGTATTAACAAGCCTTACCCACACAGGAAATATACTCAGATGATGAGTTTAAAATGACTGAAAGCAGCTGTAAAGTCATTTCAATAACTCGCCAGAGCTCAAAGGAACATCAAGTTATGAACTGCTTCAACTAGAGAAGAAGTAAAAGCAGGTTAATAAATAGATAACACAAATTTGGCAAAAGAGATAGAAAATGAATGTACATGGATGTCCAAAGATTGGTGCAAAAACACAAACAAGAGATGGTGGAAGTACAATTAGTGTAACTTGGAATCTATAACTTGTCTATAACTGTCACACCAGTAACATGCCCAGCCAATACTGGGAAAACTGCATGGAATCCTTGTTACAATGTACCATCAATGTTGCTGGATTATTTTTTTGAGTACAATACCAGGAACTTTTTCCTAAAATTGCAGCTTATAGAACTTTGCCTCTTACAGTCACATTATTAAAAATGAAATCAGGTCATGCAGAGCTACATAAATCAACAGAACACTTTCCTTTTACTGAAATACTAATCCATATCCGCAGCCCAACACTGCATATCTACTGCCACTCATTTGACCAAATAAGGAACACATCTGCAGTCTATCTCAAGATCCTTTTTGTGCACACACAAAAGTCTAAAATTAAAGTCTGGAAGTGATGCACCCTGACAAAAGTCCAAAATACACAAAGTACATGAATTTCCTTTTTATTATTTTTAAGTTTTAGCATCTTTCACCTGATTTGTGAGTCGCAAACATTTAAGGAAGAGAAATTTCAAACTGGTGACTCATTAACACTGCTTTTGGTTTCATATTATTCATTGAAGAGAAAGTTCTATCACTATTCTCATTGAGGCTCAACAGAAGCAAGGTTTCAGTGCTTGAAAAGTGACCTAATCTAGTCTGTTATCTTTTTTAAGAAGTATTTCTCCATGTATTTCCCAAGCGTGCTGTAGCTATGCGTGTTCAGTGTCATCCTATGCTCTACCATGTAATGATGCTGAATAGCTTTGGTGTTGATGTTCGCTGTTTTATTATGAATGGAGGAGGTGTGATCTGAGGCGCTTTTTCTGCAAATTTCCAGGTTCACATCCTCCAGCATGGTTTTTTTAATTGAGTTTTTGGCCAGTTATGGCCAGAATCACAAGGCATGGTTTGGCTAACAGACTTTAGTCATGCGGAACAAGTTAAAATAGAATTGACAATGTATCAAGAGATTGGAGAGCTTCTTCTTTCCAGCGCAGACATAGCTATGTACAATACAAAAAAACATGAAAATATGTAAAAAAGTGTATAGAGTATATTTTACCAATAACTAAATCCATGACTAAAAAGGTATACAGGTAAACATATTAGTTACAAATATGACACAAACTTCAACACCAAGCAAATTATGCTGACATAACACATTTTGATTTTTGACTTATTCCATTAAATGCAGAAACTCACTAAGTGGATGGACTCTTTACTTGGGACGAGAGACTCAGGCTGGCCCTAATACCAATGAGATTTTACGAGGCGTCTCCCAGGTCATAGTTCATCCTGACTACAACGACACACTATTCAGCAATGACATTGCCTTGGTGAAGCTGAACAGCCCTGTGACGTTCAACGACTTCATCAGACCAGTTTTTTCTGGCAAGTAGCAGCAGCCAGATCTTCAGCTCCACCTCCTGCTGGGCCACCGGCTGGGGCAAGCTCAGACTGAACGGTGATTATCCCCGCGACTTATTTGTGTTTGAAAGATACTTTTTGAATTTTTGAAACTGCGTCAACTCTTCCACAGAGTCCTTGCCGGCCTCTCAGGCACTGCAGCAGGTTCAGATTCCCGTCGTTGGAAACAGGCAGTGCAGCTGCAATTACAGCCCAGTTTTAAAAGTAACCATCACAAACGGCATGATTTGTGCGGGACAAGAAAACAAAGGAACATGTCAGGTCGAGTACTAACAATTCAATATCGCATCTGCAGACGTGCTGCCTCATGTGAAAGAATTCCGTTGTTCCTCCCTGCATGGGACATGCTGTTAATTAACCTTGTCTTAACATTTAGGGGGACTCTGGAGGACCTTTGCAATGTCGGCAAGGCTCATCGTGGATCCAGGCTGGCATCACGAGCTTTGGGGTGCCTTGCGCTTTGGCTGGCTTTCCTGAGGTTTACGCCAGAGTGTCGCAGTTTCAAACTTGGATCACAAATCAAGTGGCTGGAGCGCAGATTAGCTTTGTGACACTCAATTCACCTGACACTGACCCAGATGGCAGCTTTGTGTGTACCAACACAAACTCTGGACATTCAACTGAGATTACTGCTGAGTTTGCGTTTGTCATCTTTCTGATGACGTTTCTTTATCAAACTATCACTTAATATCAGTCCTTGTTTTAAAAGGGTTTGTAGCACTTCATTTATTTCACAAGATAACTTATTGGACATAGATTGAATATTCAAAATGGTGATGTGATGATTGTGGATGGGTTTTTGCAAATGTCACCACTTTAGATTGAAAAGAGGGCACATCATGTATTTGTGAAGTATCTCTTGTTTCAGTGGACTCTGGATTGAAACAGTCTCTAAAAACTGAGTGAAAATAAACTTTATTATGGTGTCATTATCCACATAATTTCTGTCGATCAATTTCTTTTTTTTGCCCATTACAAAGAAATTATATAATAAGCTGTAATAGACTTAAATGTAATAAACCTTAAACTTATTCCACTTGTAGATAAATATCATACTCTAAAAAGTGGTCTTCGGATTGGATCACTCTTTGTTTCTTAATCAGAAATAAAAAGTTTCTACTTTCAGTACAAGTCCATCTGCAGGGTGCATGACTTAATCAGGGGCCTTTTATTCCTTTGTGACTCTCTGATGAACTTAAAAGAAGTCAACTCCTAGATGATAGATACTAATTTGTTTGAATTTTTTGTGTGAAAATGGTCACCTAGTAGTTCATTTTTCATATAATCATTAATTCCCTGGAAACACATATTTTGTCAAGTGTTATGTTGACTTTTTTAAAGACGAAAAAAGACCCTGCTCTGGTAATGCTCATACCAAAACCAACCCTGTTAAATAAAATGGCAGCTATTTTTAGTAGGTCAAGCTGCTGCACCTAAAATGGATGCAGCATTTGTTGCGCCTCATGCCTCACCACACTTATCTGAGCTAAAGCTTGAACATGCTGAACATGTTTTTAAAGTGTGTTTGTGCGATAAATGAGGTATACCATATGGAGCAGATTCTTTAACTTACCATGGGATAATATAGAATGAAAGTAATATAAAATAGAAGGTTTTTCAACCAAAACACCCCAGGCATCTGATGTTTGTACTTGTGTCAATGTCTTTCATGAATTTTAAAGTTTTTGTGTAGGTGTAAATTTAAGTCAATGCTTATTAGAAAAGAATAATAAAAAAAGAAGAATTTAGATTTGGATCTATACTACAAGAACATACATGTTTTAAATAACATATATGCTTCTAGATGTCATTTTACGTCCTTTGATTAAAAAAAAATCCTGCTTATGTTTCTTTAATTTATTTTAATTAATAATGTATTTATTTCCTGAGCTGTGTCTCTTATACTTCAAATATCTGAAAAACTACTGTTCATGCGAGCTTCACTTATGCTGTGAAAACTGAAGTTACACCACAAGGGAATTGAAACTGCAACTATTTACTTGGGTAAATACTTTATTCCATGGTACCAGTGTATATAACATTCTGAACTTGATGGAAGCAGACCAAGGAAACTAGTATAACTTGCGTAAAAACAAAGAGGGAATCTTCACCTGTAAAAAAGGTGTTCAAAATAAAAGTTATGGGAATGGAGGCAGAACATCTCTCAACAGCCACTAAATACCTAGTTTTTACTTGTCTTTATCTTTTACTTTCTGCCAAGGTTTTCATAATAGTCATCAATGCTGTTGTCGTTATTAGTGGACAAATTGGAGCATCTCCCAGGCAGTGCCACAGAGGACATGCTCTTTTCCATTGTGGTGCAGTGATGGTGATTGCAGGGAGGGAAGGGTGTCCACGCTTAATAAGCATGGTTTGCCACGAACAGTGATTCTCCGCCAGCAGCGCTGGCTCCAGAAACAACATATTTACCCACGCAGGCCTGACTGTTGGCCTATAAGAAAAGAAAATTAAGACAACATTACTGAATATGCTATGGGGTAATGCAGTTGAACACTTTCAAATGTATCTTCCATAAGAACCTTTCAGCAACATTCAGACGTACCAGAGCTCTCTTGATGAACTCTTCCTGGCATGCCTTTCCGTTCTCCTTCTTACCACCCCAGGCTTTCAGGGCAGAGGCCTGCAGGGCACGACCATATGAGAAGGTCAGAGCCCAGGGCCTGTGAAGAGGACACTGGTTCATGGCATTCAGGTTGATTGTGGCCTCCTCCTCACTCTGACCACCGGACAGGAAGGTAATTCCTGTGCAACAAGGAAGTTCAAGAATTTAGTAATCATGTAGACCGTTCAGGAAATGATTTGGTGTTTACGGAAGAAACAGTAAAGACAACTTACCAGGGACTGCAGGAGGCACGGTGCGGCGCAGGGCAGTAACAGTTGCCATGGCAATCTCCTGGTTGCTGTATTTGTGTGAGCAGGAGTGTCCAGCAGTAACCATGTTGGGTTTGAGCAGAGTGCCCTCCAGATACACATGGTGGTCAGACAGGGCCTTGTAGACGGCAGCCAGAACCTTCTCAGTGACGTACTGGCAGCGCTTCAGGTCATGGTCACCATCAGGGAGAATCTCGGGCTCCACAATAGGGACGATGCCATGCTGAAAAAGAAAGAGACAAAAAAGGCTTCTGACAAGACTAATCATGTCAGGGTGGCGGAGGAGATGTCTGCTAAATGTATCTTTATTTATTTGCATTTAAGTCACAGCCACCTGTTTTTATCTTAAATTGAAACATTATTACTTTTCTAATCCAGTCTTAGTCATAAGGCCAATGCTTAACTGAAATCGTATACTTTTAAGGCTTTTAAACTAGGAACATTTGTAAAGATTGCACAGTGATCTCGAAATGTATCGGCTGGGTCTCACCATCTGGCAGATGCTGGCATAGCGAGCCAGGACATTGGCGTTCTCAACAATGGCCAACCGTGAGGGAGTAGTGGGAGTGATCTTCAGAACACAACGCCATTTGGCGAAGTCAGCACCATCCTTCTTGTATTGGGCACAGCGCTCATAAAGTCCATCAAGACCTGTTAGGGAGATGACATGCTAGATTAACCAACAAAGTCCGTAACAGATGCTTTCATTAGGTTGGGTGAAAGTTTTTTTCTTTGCTGACCCTGGGTGGTTGTCTCGCCGTTGGTTCCGGCCAGGGGAACAACACCTTTATCAACCTTGATGCCCACCACCATGCCTCTTTCTTTGAGGTACTGTGGGAAGGGTTTTCCATCATCGGTCTTCTGGTACATGGTCTCATGGAAGAGGATGACGCCTCCAATACAAGGTGTGGCGCGGTCGTCAGCAGTGAAGAGGAGCTGGCGATACAGCCTCCTGTTCTCCTCAGTGTTCTCAGCATTGATGCTCTGAAAGCGCTTGGCCACACTACCTGAATATCATGAAAACATCAGACTAATGAAAACACTGCATCGCACCTCCAACTGTACAGAGACTGTGAAAAATGTTTCTTTCCAGTGAATACTAGGAGACCTCAAAGTGCGTACATTTATAATTGGCATCCTCAATGTATGTGTTTTTTTGGAAGTCAACCACAACAGGTTGCTTCCAAAATACTTCAGAAGAAAAACACACATTATTCTGTATTTATTGTCAGTTTAAGACATAATGATTAAGTTCTACTCCCTCTTTGGAAACAGACCATACACAGGGCATTCTTTCATGTTACCATGCAGTGTGTCAATCTGTTTCCAAGGAAGCATGGCATTGTTGTTTGGTGGTTTTCGTTTTGAGGTGTTGCACTTCTCTGTTCCCCACACACTGTAGGTGCTAGACTACATTTGCAGTTAAAACGCAAATCGGACTTATGGACATGCCCCCACATTGTCTTTTCTAGATTCCAGCATATCCACCTTGCTTAAAATGGACCTTATGAAAATAGGTATGTTACATGTTGGAGTTATGCTGGACTGCTAATGAGATCTTTCAAGCAGCTCAGGAACAGTGAATAGCTTATTTATGTGGTTTCACATCACCCTTTTGTCAGTAAAATGCAATATAAAAGCTCAGGGAAAATAAATCACACAAGAGTGTATGTCATAGGCTCCAATCCCCCAACGACCCCATTTGGGAATGAACGGTTCAGAAAATGGATGAATGGATGGAAGAGTGTATGTCCTCTTAATATTCACTGTACCACTCCTTCTACGATCATCCTTATTTTAAACTGATTCTAAACTGAGTTTTGCTCACACCAGCTTTGTTTAGTGAGCTGTATTCTTTTTGTAGAATATTGGACAAGCTTGTGTAGTGAAGTTCTACATTGTAGGGCATCGGCACTCCAGAATGACTGACTTACCAGTGGACTCATCAGCAGCAAGGATTCCCTTGCCAGCTGCAACAATCTTCAGAGCAATATCACTGAGCTCCTTCTTCTGCTCAGGAGTGAGGAAAGGGTAAGCGTGAGGCATCCTGACTCTGCATGAGGGAAGGTTCAAGTCAACAGTTGCTTTTAGGTCAAATACAGGGTTCGACTTTCAGAGAAAAAAGTTCAAGTAGTCTGCAAAACTGCCGCTCTGAACATTTGAGGTTGTGGTTTTACATATGAATGCGTGAGAACGTCTGATGATAGGATAACAGAACGAGTATTTGTGGTATGACACGGAATAGATGTGCTGTACGGATTTCCTGTCTGTCTGTTGTATGATAACATTGCTGAAAAGCATTGCAACATGTGAACCTAACTGCAGAACTGCCTCATGTGTCTGAGTAGACCACCTGAACAATATGCCTAGGCTCTGGTGTCCAGTGACACTCTGCCCCACCCCCTCTGTATTTGACCACACTTGAGAAGTCATGACAAGCATGTGCATGACCTATTCCATTTTCTAGGATCTTATCTATGACCTTTCCATTCCCCCTCACTGCCCCCTTCCTTCACACCCCACTCTCAATCTCTCATCTGTGCCTGAACTATCAATAGGTTGTACTATATTTACACCATGGAAATATGCTTTACACTCATTTTCTACAAGAATGTCTGCAAACATCAAACTGTTTAATAACCATGACATTCTGTAGAGGGCTGAAAAGAATAGACAAGCTCTTAAACTTTCTGTTAGAATTCAACAAGCTCATGCATCTGATCACTCTGACCATAGGAAATTTGTGGGGTTTGCAGAGACCTGTGATGCGCTTCCATGAAGTTAGTGTCCAGCATAAGAAAACCCTAAACATACTAGGCACAGAGTTAGCTGCTGTATCTAATCAAAGAAATCCGATAACAATGAGTATTTGCATTTAAAAACATTGAATTGGTGATTTCATCAAGTCATAAAACCCACAGTCAAAGTAATTCAGGGGGTTGGGGCTGAAACATTTATGTCAAAAGCTAGTTTCATTTAGCAAAAAAACACCTATTGAAGCTATCCTGAGGTTACATGGAAAATGTGACCTAAAAAATGGTCATGCAGCTCATGCCTCTCTCGGAACAGAACAGTCAGTTGACCAAAAGGTGCACTTAAAGTGGTGAAATTGCATTATCAAAGCTGTCAAATAGATTTTCCAGTCAATTTTACCTTTGAGGTTGAGATGGGCGCTGAGAAATGAGAGGGAGGGAGAAGTTCCAGCCTTCGTCTGCGACACCCCTCCTGCCTTCTGGCCCTTGTATTTATCCTCCCATTGTGACCCCTCACATTTCAGCTGCCCAGCTATAAAAAGAACAGGACGCAACCAGAGATGGCCTGTGACATTCAGCAAGGCTGGGGCTGGAGTAACATGTTAGGGAGCAGCCAGTGAAAGGGCAAAGAGTGGTTTAGTGAATGGCAGAAAATGCTACACAGTAGGATTGTTAGGTTGGGATGTATTTAGAGAGTAAAGCTAGGTAGAACTACATATGTCATGTAAAGCTAATGGGTGGAAAATGGAAAAAAATTATCTAAAATAGTTACTGAGATCCTGAATAAACTTAACTTTGCCATCACTTTTACTATCATTCAACTGAAAACAAAATTGATAACCTTTTAAGCACACCCCTCTTCAACTTGACACATAAATTTAAGGCGCTTTTGATGATGTACTGAAATGTTTACATTTTACAACTGCAATTAGTTTCAAATGTGTTGTTGTGTTGAACAGGAGCATCACATCACACACAGCTTATTTTAAAGGCAATGTGGAGAAAAGAAAATGTCATTATTAAGTATAGACTAAGTGCACACACATACTCTGCTGGGGCTTAGAGAGCATGTGACAACATTGAAAACCTCCCCTAAGAAATCCAAGCCAGATACAGCAACACAGTGCTCTGATCGCTGACTTTTTCTTGACCTTTCTGGTGTCTGGCAAAGGTTGCAACTGCACCATGCAGACGGCAAAGTTCCTCGTTTTATATCTGTGTCATACACTCACATCTCAAGTCAGGTGCAACAAGGCGCTGAGCACACATCTGAGATGATGTGAAACTATGCAGCAAAAAACAGCGACAGGGTTTTCGCCTACGATGAAGTTCACTTCCTGAGAAGGCATCGTTATATGTCTGTGAACAGACATGTTCTATGGCAGAAAAAGTGGTGTCTTTTTTTAGTCAAAGTTCTGTGAAACCAGCCAACAAAAGACAGAAAGTAATTCTAGTTTGATTCTGTAAAAATGAATGAACCCCCCTCCCACAAAACTAGTGCTTTACCATATTGCTTTTCCCACAGATCAGGCAAACATTACAATTAATCCTTTAATTCTAAGTTTTCTTTTTGATAGCTTGGAGATTGGATTGAGTCATTTTTGGATTTTTCCATTATGTACATAATCTAACTTCCTTTCTCCATCAACTGATAGAAAGAGGCAAAAGCCGTTAACAGCTGAATGAATCATGAAAAAATCTAGATAAATGATAAGTCTCTGCGTTGCAGGGGATAATATTTTTCATTTAAAGGGTCATTTCAAATCTATGGTTACCTTAGATTATTTTCTGGTAATATTTCACTTGGGGAATCTGCCCACAAATGCTGAGGTGAGATAATGGCCCTTTGTTTTCAATTCAAATAGTCATCTTTGCACCATTAACATTTATCTAGCTTCATCCAGCACATATTTTGTTGTGACTCCGCCTACACCACAGTTCCTCTGAATGACTACCTAAACTTAGTTCTCCCCCAATTATTTCAGCATTGTGTGTTCAACCTATCTGTCTTGACATTTTCATAGGCAGGGAGTAGTTGCCTCTCATAGACTGTTGATAAATTTAGAGAATATATCACTATTTCAGTGACACTCTATGGGAATATTATGATGGACTGGACAATCACAACTACTCTTTTACTAGCAGGTAAGATAAGTTTCGGCCACATGTGTCTTGGATAATCCTTCAAATTTCAACACAAGTTGCGCTGTTCTAATCTAACAAAAAAATGTCAAACGTTTTTCTTCTAAGTTTGAGCTCCTAAAACAGCATTCATTATCAACTAAAATGTTGGATTTAACCCTTTAATGCCGTATGTATAATATTTGATACACACAGTTTCAGAAATGTTTCGCATCTGAGACTATTTGCATTATTTTAATTAGTAAAAACTCAAAATCCTGTTGTACATAATCAGATATACCCGATGACAGTGGGCACATCCTTAGATACAACAAAAGAACTTAGATAATTAATCAAAGGCCTATAAGAATTGATTAGGGATGAATTTAATTCCTGCTTATGATTATCAAATTGAAAACAAGAATGCATTTAGAAATTTTCAAACTGCCAAAGTTCAATTTTATTTGCACAAAAAATAACTTTGTGAAGGGATACAGGGGAAATTGCTATTTTTTCTCTATGTGATCTGTTTACATGTATTTAGTAAAATCAAGTGACGCATTCAACATATTTTTCACATGATGAATTTTGAAGCTGTCACATTTGCAGACACTTTTTGGCTTTAGTGCTCTCTAGTGGCATTATAGATAAAATGCAGTGGTAGCCCTCTTTTCATCCTGAGACATGGAACATGTACAGAAAAGTTTTAGCATTCATATTGAATGTCAGATTTTTTTTTGTTAGATGAGATAAATGCTGTGAAATTACCTCCTTTATTCCCCAGTGATAAAGACTGCAGTTTCTTTCAATATTGAGCCTCTGGCTTGGAAGTCCCTGGAGAATGCTGCTGCAGGTTTCGGCTACCAGGTGGTGCAAAGAAAGTCAGAGTGAGTCAGAATATGCATTATTGGGACACCATTTAGTTCTTTTGAACAACCACCCATCAAAAATGCTGTTTTTTTACTTCTTCAGTCTGCTCGTCAGTGCCCCTCTTTCACAGTATTCTGAAGACGGAAGAGGACAAATATTCAAGTGCACCATTAATGGATGTCAACCTTTAGATCTTTCAGGTAGTAACCATTCAATTTCCCTAAGTCTTGCTAAAATGTTCTGAAAGTCTGATGGTAAAAGCCGTGCAAAGTTTCTGTCCAGTCACACAGTATATTGAACATGTGGTTGTAATGACCTTTAGTTATCATGTTCTTAGAGGCACACACTTTAGCCAAGTAAAAGCCCACTGTGCCAGTGTGCTCATCATCGTTTGAGGCATTTTTGTATGATTATCTCCTTCATTTGTTAATACGTGAGGGTGAATTAAAAAAAAAGGGGGAGGGAGTCTCTACTGAAAGACTTTTGATTGTCTGCTTTAAGAATTGTTGAATATTCCCACAGTTCCAGAGTTTGCAGTCAACATGTCCCTTGGCTTCGCATTAACAAGTAATCCTCAAACAGAAACCACCACAGTGAGTTGGTGTCTTGCACAAATTTTCTGCGAAATTTTACAATTTAATGCATCTTGAAAACATGTTGCTTTAAAAACCTTAAAATGGTAAGCCTAATGCACAAACCCTATTTTCTATATTTTTCAGGCTTGTGCTCCAACTATTCCCAAAGAGTGTCTAAGTATAACCATGTACAATGGCCTATGTATTGAGATAGACAAAGACAACGAACATCAGCAACCTGTCCCATCTTCAATTCCAGGTGAATACAATAACTATTAAACTGGTTGATTTGATAGGAAAAAAATAGATAAAAGAAAAATCTACAAAAATTGATTCCTAAAGAGACAAGGAGGTTAGAATAATGGAACTGCATTTTACAACCTGAATCACCCGGTCCATTGACAGGAAACATGGCAATGAGGGATGTATCATCAGGAATAATGAAAAGGAGGATAAAGTTGATAAGATAAGGAAATGGTTGTGGTTTAAACTGGATCAGAACAGGATCAGCATCTGTGTCTAAATGTGTGATCTACAGTAATGAAATTACAGTAATTATAAAATTATCCTACCTTGTTGGTATAATCAGTACAACAATTAATCTCAAATTGAACTATAAGATACAGACAGACAGCTTTGTCCAAAATATGAGAGTGCAAAGTAAACTGAACGTTGGGAAACATACATTATGACTGAAGAAGTTGGGAAAGTGTCAGAGATCATTCATACTCATATAAAGGGCCAGGACTTGCTTTTTGTGGTTAAACTGTAAGAAATGAGCAAAGTAAAAAATGACTTTATGCTCATAAATTAATCATGGAACTCACCACTGAGAAAGAGAAAAGGATTATTCTTGAAACCAGTCACAAAAATGTGGATTATCAGATTAAAGGGATTTTCATTGGTTTGGCTGAGGATCTGATACTGGAAGTTTTGTCTGGTGCAGATCCAATGAAACATAAAGTCAGAACCATTGATAATATATGGTTGATATCAGTTCAAGGACCAGAGAAGCTGACAGTTCTGTTGTTTTATTAACTTACTGACACTCAGAAATAAAAAGGTTATCATATGTTGGTCTCCATCTCATGTCACTCACAGAACCAGAGTTAACATTTTTAAAAAAACAAAGGATGCTCCATAAAGATGAAAATGATTTCATTGTTCATGATTCAATCATTTTCCCCACATGATTAAGTGAATCTTAACTAATTCCTATTGAGATAACTTGCATTTATTTTAATGACTAAAATGTTTGAATGCAATGAGAAGCTCGCTTGACATGAAAATGTGCTGCACTGATAACAAATGGTTCTACTTCTATTTTTAACAGAGTGTCGAACCCAAGCTGACATAGCGTTTCTCTTGGATGGTTCTGGCAGTGTAATTACGGAAGATTTTACCAGAATGAAGACTTTTGTGACAAAACTAATTGAGCCTCTTTTGGGAAAAGATACACAAGTAAGACAAAATCTCTGTTTTTCTGTTAATCTTCAGGGGAGTTTTAGGTAGCAAGCCCCTTTATACAAAGGCTTAAATACTATGTAGGTTGGCCTATCCTGCGGTAAAAAAAAGCTGTATCTTCATTTCAACCTCAAAATACAATATTAATATACAAGTGTATCAAGGATTTTACATGGATTTATGATACTACAAAACTGTAAAATGTACCTCTATTTTTTATGTAATTGCCTCCATGTATGCAATAAATATATATTCTGATTATTCAAATAGCCTAAAAACCTCATTGTTACTTGAAAATGTGTGCATTTGGAATATGTATTTACTACTCGCAGTGCCATGAATTTGTTTTATTTCCTTTGCAGTTTGCCATCACCCAGTTTTCAACAGAACCTGATATCCATTATTACTTCAACACATTTAGTACAAAACAATGGAAAAGTCAAATTGAAAGTATTAGTCAGTCCCAAGGATGGACCTACACAGCAAAGGCCATTCAAAGAGTTGTGTAAGTTTCTCTCAGAGCTTGTACGGTACTGTATCCCACAACCTCTCGCTTACATGTGCCAGTTTCCTACCAGGTTAACTTGTGTTGGTTTTTCTTGAGTCCGTTCTGCTATGTGTTACTTCATTCTTTTGTATTCTCTTTAGTCTTTCTTCTTTTGCCTATTGGGCTTCTTTGGTCCTCTCCATCGTCCAATTTGGAGTTATCTTGGTGATACAAAATATTATTTTCGCTCTCTTTTGCGAAAATTTCATTCTTCAATTTGTTAAAAAAAGAAGCTTATACAAGACTAAAATATCCAAAAATGCAACAATCTTATAAGAGGAAGTTTACCTCACAGATTGGGAACTTTTTTAAAAATCAAAATAAGAAAATGAGAAAAATGATGGGGCCTTCATGTTTTTCAATTTGAAGACCTGCCATTCAGAAGTATTGGCAGTATTGATCCAGATCATCATTTTATGTCTTAATAAGTCTACCGTGAGAAGTTAATAATCCATGTTTTCATATTACTTTCCGATTTTAAGAAAAACCATGAAACAATATCTTTTTAGGGTATTGAAGGTTTGTAAATAATGGTAAAACAACTTTGTTTAACAATGGAGTTGTAGCATTTTATAAGTGATTTGATAGTTGTATCTCCTTTTTTTTCCAGGGACAATGTCTTCGAAGCTACAAAAGGTTCCAGGCAGAATGCAAAAAAGATTTTGATAGTTATCACAGATGGAAAGTCTAATGACCACGAAGACTTACAAAGATCAGTACAATTAGCCAAAAATAAAGGCATTACTCGATTTGCTATTGGGGTAAGCTCTATCTATGAGTATGTTATACAGCCAAAAGAAAAAAGAGGTTGGAGTGCGTTATGAATAAGTGCATCTGATCTTTGTTGCTTACGTATGGAGTGAAATCCCAGATCTAAGATATAAAACATAAGGTCAATCCTATCAACATGTCTGATGTGAGTTACTCGAAATGGTTCACGTACAAAAACAAACATATCAATTCTTTGAGGACAGAAGACTTATCTTGAACAGACCAGAGTGAATATCCAATGGAGATGCTCATTTTGATCCACCTGGCAGCTTTATCTGATACATGGACCTTGGGAACTTATACTGAACATCACCACTGTGTATTCAGATATGTGTGTTTAAAAATATGTTAAATACGCCTGATCTGTGCTTGTGGTGTTTGTGTGTTCTTGTTTTCATATATTCAAATATGGTGATGGGAAGTTTGTTAGTTCATAATAAAGATACACAAG
>CAJRST010010001.1:8067764-8127644 GCA_907169785.1 Menidia menidia
TCACTGCTGGTCTGTATAAGGTGAGACGCAAAATGTTTTCAGTGACATCAATGTCCAAAATGTAACAAAGCATGAGTAGTCCCAACTTTCCACTATATTTTCAGTCTTTTCATTAATCTTTATATTTCATTTTTACTTTTAACATGGGATTTCAAGATGTCTAAATTGAACTTTCACCTCTTTTTGTATAGGCTGGATTTTTTAAGAGCAAATACACTGAAATGGTCAATCAAAGTGGTGAAGCAGCAGAAGCAGGTACTGAAGAAGGTGTACCCACTGAACAATGAAAACCTCAAGTTTTGTCAAGTTGTTTCACACTTGAAAAAATAACCAAACCATCTTCCCACTGTCAGTTGCGATGGCAGTAATTTCCACTCTTCCTCTTTTCAGAAAAGCCGACAAACAGCTTGTGTGTTTATGAAATAACAGTACAAGAAGCCATTACCTAGCGCTTTTTTTGTAAGCTTAGCGTATTGAGCATTTTGTATTGTGGATGAGTCTTGTTAATAGCAAATAATATACTACTGATCATTTTCAGGACCCTCACATTAGTAAAATCAGTCATTAATCCACACCAACATTTACAAGGTCGACATTCCTTTATTTTCAGGTTAAAATGTTATGATTACTGTTGCATAGGTGACCAGTAGTTGTCTTATTTGATGTCATAACTCTAGTTTCAGTCGTTCTATAGAGTATTAATTCGCACTTGAGGTTTGGGTGGTCAAATAAGAGAGAGCACTGGAGTCTACGGGGACCAAAATGAGAGAAGTAAAAATGTTTTGGTTAATAAGATGGCTTAGTATAATGGCTTTTTTCAGCTCAACTTAAAAATTTACTGATGGTCAACACAAAAATGATTCCTTGTTTACATCACTTCAAACTGTTTTTTTAACATACAATGTGATTGTTAGACATAAAAGTATGTACTTAAAGCTAAATATGTGCTTTCATGTCGCTGATCTGCATTTCAATAGACAAATTGTTGTGTTTAAGATTTTATTATAAAATGTACCTGAGCTAACAGTTTAGAACTGAAATAAAACCTTTTTTGTACTCATTGTATTTGGTTCACCTTGGACCCATCTGTCTAGAATTTAGGAAAAATTTGAAATAAGATGCTTTTGTTTTTTTAGTTTTTCATTTATTTGGGTGAATTCTGTAGAAAAATCTCTGTCCTAAATTATATGTTCACAGAAACATAATTTCTTCTCAAAAACATAATAAGCTGCTCATAAGTGCCTCCAGAAAACGGTAGAATTAAGGTGTAGAACTTCAGAATTGTTTTCAGCAATTTTCTGCTTTAGTTCCCTTTAACAGATTACATTAAAAGGAATATTAGAGCAATAGGGAGAGTAAAATACATAAAAATGGAGGTTGAAAAACTTGGTGAAGTTCCTCTTACAATTCTTTCAGGAAACGCTATATTGCTAACCCTGTCCTTTAAAAAGGCCTGATACCTTGACATTCTCACAAAGACCTGAACATTTTCAGGAGCAAAGGTGCTTTCATTCATTGTTACAACAGCTGCTTGGAACCACAAGGAGTCAGATTTGCACAGCAGAGGTCCACCTTGGTCGAACTGTGGATGAAAACAATTCTCATCGTCAAAAATATCCCCAAGCAAAACCACATTAAAAAACACTTTTAGCATGATCTTAAAATTAAAAATGAAATTGTTTCAAATGTTTGATTTTTCAACTTGACATAGTTTTATGCTTACCTCTTGAATTTCCATTGGGTAAGTACAAATGTTGTCCAAATCACCAGCATTTCCACATCTTGTCACCCGAGTTTCAAAGCTCCGAAGAAATACGCTAGCTTAAATACCGAGAGATGTCACTGTCATGAACATGAATTCTGCTTTTGTGAATTATGAGCATATCATGAACAACCAGTGAGCACCCGTAACAATATTTTAAAAAAATCAAAGAACGCAAAGACTTGATAAACTCTCACCTGTGCCTTCGTTGTCACTTTCCCAGTTTGCGACCCAACACTGACTACCAATGGGAAAGGATATTTCACTGTAGATGTCCAGACAAGCTGGGATGTGTTTGCTGTAGCCACCTGGATCAGCCAGGTGCAACAAGGCAATGGGCCCATTCACGTTACTAAACGTAATGTCTTCAACACCTAAAGATATTCCAGAGTTTCCCATTCCATTCATAGGATGTGGACTTGGAAACACAGACCATTCACTGAGATCTGAGAGAGGTCTGTTGGCGGGATGTCAGGAATTATTGTTATTATCTATATATGCTTTTCCTTTTAAATAAATAAATACAATAAAAATGCATCCGTACTTACGTAGAGAAACATTTGGCAGATGTCAGTACAAAGTTGTCAGAAATAAAGGTACCTCCACATTTATGGACCCCATTCTTTTGGAGGCTTACTATCCAGGGCCACACTCCAGGAGGGACAGTACTCTTGTTCTTCACATCCACAGTGTTATGCGCTCTGCCACAGACTGCTCCTAAATGAGTGAATAGTAAAAAATAAATAAATAAATAAATAAAAAGGCACCTAAGACTCAAGATGGGAAATGATTAGGTTCAGGAGGGATGTTGTCACTGTTCCTGTCAGCCAGGTCTTGGTAATCCCAACTGGAATGCACTCGTGGCTGCACTTACTTGAAGGAAGTTGTTGTGGTTTTGTTGTTATTGGACTTGTTGTTTGTAAAGATGGAAGACCTGGACAGGTATAGCTGCTATCAGGATCTGCTCCACTGGAAATGAACTTTACAAAGCCTGGCTTATCAGAGCCGATGTGGGAGTCGATCCAGGACTGGTAACGGGACACTCTGGAGTAGACTCCTGGCAGACTTGGACGAGCACATCCAAAACCAAAACTAACTATTCCAGACTGGACCCAGATGGATCCCTGTTTACTCACTAATGGTCCTCCAGAGTCCCCCTGAGAAGCAGACAGTCTGGATATTGAGAATGTTTAAACATTTTTACCATCAAAGGTGACAAATGAAATAAAGCTGATGACCTGACACGAGTCTTTTCCTCCTTTCAGAAGACCAGCGCAGATCATGTTGTCTGTGATTCTGTCATGGCTGTTCAAACAGCTGCACTGTCGGTTTCCAATAATAGGCACCTCCACTTCCTGAAGGGTTTGGGGCGATGGTAAGGGCACTTTGAGAAAAAAAAATGTGTATACATCAGAGGCAAATCACGCATAGAAATACAGAATAATGTAAACAAGCATCTGAACTCGACCAACACCCACCCCCCTCTCTGACTGAGCCCCAGCCAGTGACCCAGCTGGCTGTGCCGCTGCTGAACACGCTGCCACTGGCGGCCAGGCACACAGGTCTGACGTAGGCTGTGAACTCCACTGGCGAGGAGAGTCCGAGCAGAGCGATGTCGTGGTCGTAAGCACTCCCATAGCCTGGGTGTATAATGACTCTCGAGACAGTCCGGGATATCTCATTCGGGTTTTCACCACGCAGGGTCTGACGACCAAGAGACACCCGAACTCCAAATGGGAGCATTCTGAAAATAAGATGGAGGTTACAAAAACAACAATTTGCAAACAACAATTCCTCCAGAGGCAGGAGGAAAACGTTGCGTTATGACCTTTCTCTTTTCATATGGCAGTGAAACTCTGTGGTTGAAAGATAAATAGTATAAGAATTGGTTACAGGCCTGAGCAAATACCATAATATCTGTACGTGAAGCATTTCGGGAATGCCAGCATTTTGAGGTTTAAACACAGCACCTTGTATTTGCCATCTTAGACAAATATTTGCCAATCCCAGTCCTGACATACTTTACCGAGTTCTGTTCTCTCACCCGTGGAGGCAGTGAGCAGCGGTCAACACCCACTGTTCGTTGATCAGGGAGCCACCGCAGAAATGACTGCCAAATATCTGCAGGCTGGCCTGCCAGGGCCAGTGTCCAGGTGCCGCATCCTCACCGCCAACTATCCTGGGGTTAAATGGAGCAGCGCCGCAAACTGAGGCACAGATTAGTCCGGTCAATGCAAGACAGAATATGTGAGACAAATAGTTTAATTTAATCAGCTGAAACTGAATCACCTCAGAGAAAAGTAGTAGTTTTATTGGACCTACCATAAAAATTTGCTTGTGTTTCTAGGAATGAGATCAAACAATTTAATGAGTCAGACTTTTTGTGCAATAATTCCAGACAAATGCTTCAAAAAAATTTTTTCAACAAAGTAGTATGTAAACCTCAGGTTATCTATTTAACTGATATTTTAATCAGACTTTTCTTGTTTTGCTTTGTGTTCGGTCCCGATGCTTTTTCAACCTCTTAAAATAAATTAATTAGATTGACAGTCCTTTATCATAGATAATTCATTAGGATACTTAATTAGGCGATGTGGCAGAATCAGCATGTTTTTCATACTGTAATAAATCACTGACAGTAACAGTTATACTTGTGATCAATAAGGATTTCAAAGCAACCCACAATCAAACCAGTCAAAACTGTAAATTCTCTGCGTGATGTATCCTGGTATCCCTCGCTCTATGTGGTCCTCCAAACAATGCTGTGGAATCAGATTGAACTAAAAACGACACATAAGGCAAGTATCCTATTCACATATTGGACATTCACGGGCACATACCTGCAAACAGAAGGTTCACTAGAGTCAGTGAGTGTATCAGTCTAGTCAAAGCCATCGTGTGACTGCAGAACCTGCGCGTCGCACTTTATATGCTTGGATTTAGCATTCACCTGCTTCCGTGTGCTCCTCCCATGGGATACTTCACAGGTAGGCAGCTCAAAAAGTTCCTCATTCCAAGATGTGACCATCTTAAATTTAGTTGTTTCCTTTTTGCCAAATATCTTGCATAAAATGTGTTTGACTGCTTCAGTGTTTTCGTTTTCATAGCAGATTTCTGCCCTTTTCAAAGTCCCGATTAGCCATTTATATACAAGCCAGTGCAGAGGTCATAAGCATGGGCAAACCAGTGATGGTATTTGAACAGCATGAAATGATGTACATTATGATTTGTGGGGCAGCCATGTAGTTCAGTGGCTTGGCCCACTTTAAAAGGGTAAAATGATGACAGCATGTTTGCCGTCAAACACACCTCATGATACTTTTCACACCCTCTGTGCCATCTCTCATGATGATATCGTACTTTGACAGAAAGCTGATTCATGTGTAAAAACAATTGATGTGAAGATGCTGCATGGAAAAACTCCTGTTTTTCCTCTTTAGGCAGGTCTGTATCAGATGTATGCACTGATGCATTTAATCCGAAGTCGAAATCAAACCTTCGAGAAATCGCTAACTTTGGGTGCATCCTCTTATAACTAGTGTTCAATTCTTCCCATATATGGTTGCTGATCTGTTAACATGTGAAAACCACAACCGTTTCCTCACAGTCTTTTTCTAGAGGCCTTGAAACATTGACCTCTCTTGCCATATTGGGCAACTGTAGGCCTGTCTGTCCCTCTTTCTCGTAAGCACCTCCCTTTTGCTTCAGGCATGTAGTCAGAATAAAGTTCATCCATATTTGGCACGTCTCCCCTTGATACTCTTATTTAAGAACGGGTTTTTCTCAAATGTCAATACTTTGAATAGAACAGTCTGTACATCAGTGTAAGTGCCCGACACGATCATTTCTTTTGGAGTAATACTCAGATGGACAGCCTCTCTACCTGCCAGTTATGAGAAAGAACAAGTGTTGAAGTCCTCATTACTGGTTGACTACTTAACCTTACTCCTGTGGCAATAATTAGCTCCCAACATCTGGTTCTGTAAGTCTGACCCACTCTTTTTTTAAAACAGACCCGACTAGCAAATAAAACAAAAACACATGTAATGTGTTCCTTTTGGGGCCTCTAAGCAGCACCGGTTGTGCACATTTTTACAACACTAAAGAAATGCTATGAAAGCCAAACATGCCTCACACAGTAATCATAAGTAAATGCAAACCTTCAACCAATAACACAAGAAACGTTTCCTTTATGCAACAATTCTCTACAATAAAATTAAGCTCTAACATAATTGCTTTAAGTGGCACAAGTGGAGAACAAAAAGTTCTATGTATGACATAACTGTATAAATTAACTGTAGGGCAGGAGAATATGAAGAATATATTGTGAGAAATGAATAGGATAAGCATGTGAAGAAACCAGAACTTGATGTAGTGTAAAACACATTTGCTACCTTGACAAAAAAAAAAGGAAGTGATGAAATTAAATTAAGAAGTAACGGAAAACAAAAAAAGGAAACAGCTCAAAAACTGAGATGAATTGTGTCAAATGCGGTGCAATTACGATAATGCAGCTACTTCTTTGCTTGTATTTTTTTTCCAGCTATAACCACCATGAAATAGTCTCTTTAACACTTACCCTTAAAAATTATACTACATTTGAAAGATTTTCTGACATAAGTTGGTATATACAAGCCATATTTAAATATCCGCTTGCCTCCAAACATTTCCAGAGCAGAAGCTCATATAATGCTCTATTCATCCCACAGATACACAGATCTATAGACTTGGCCTGACTAAATGTGAAGTATTCTCTCAGTCTCTCCCAGTGGTTGAAAAAAAAGTAGGATGGAACGATTCTCAGTTGTGTGTTTTCTATTAGATTGACAATGTAATCATACTAAGAAGGGCAGAAAATACAATACATGGTACATTGTGTTGTGTTGCCTTGATATGCTATTTCACTTTAAGTTCATGCTATGTTTGAAAAAAAAACTATAAATGACAGACAACACAGGACACATTTCTCTATAAGTGTGTGATGGAACTGGAAATTGTTGGTTGTACAGGTGAAGGAGCCCATCACTGTGGATGATTTTTTATATGAATCAAACAGACCATTTGTATTCCTTAGTGGTGTCCTAATGTCAGTCGCAAACATGTTCCTCTACTGCCTGGAGTGGTTGTGTAATCTATGTGTGAATAAAAAGTCATTGGGGTTAATCATCGCTGACTGTTAATGCAACAGAAAAGCAGAAATGGAAAACTTAACGAAACTACTGATGTTAATCATTTACATTACTAATGACACGTTGTAAAAACCCAAAGATTCAAACAACTTACAGAGAATTATATGCAAACTTTACATATGCGGGTTTGCGTGAGATATATAACTCACATCTATGAAAAGCACCACCAGTGGCAACGTGCACTGCATTCAATAAGGTGCCCTTTAAAGACAAGACCCTTATTTCAACAACACAATGCCAGGCCCCATTTTTTATACTGTCCACAGCTGACTGATGAATGGTGTGAGAGTAACTCGTGTTGTTAACAATTGAACGGTTACGCTCACTTTGCCACCCAGTAGCTATGTAGTGAGTCCGTAGGTGACTGTCTGTGCCTACCGATGTTGTTCCCCATTAATACCTAAATACCAATTACTAACTCCAAAAGGGCTACAATGAGTAAACGTGATTGAAACAGGAAGAGTTATGAAAGTAAAAAAGAGAAGTGAAAATGAGTTGATTTGGTATCAAACTAGATTGAAACAGCTGGCACCACCTGCGTCCTTTCTTCCTGCTTATGACAACTGGTTGATGTAATTTGTTCATATCGTTCTTTGAAATCACACAAAGTGATACAACTCTTTGAACTGGTATTCAGATTGGGTACCCACAGGCCTACATACAGTGGCGTGAAAAAGTGTTGCATTTTGTGTTAACTTGTGTTGTCCTTGACTACTGTTTAAATTGGTTTGATGTTCCAAAACACTTAAGAGTGACAAACATGCTAAGGAACAGGAAATGAGGAAGGGGGCAAACACTTTTACACACCACTGTACATGGGTTGAATTCACAGTAACATCCTCTACAGAATAGTAAGAACAAGACTAGGTCTATTATGAAATGCTTGACATTATACGGTACTGTATAACACAAACTTTTCCCTTTAAAAACAGCAAAGTATGACAATAGGGAAGCTGAGGTCACCGATCTCGGTTGCTTCATTGGAATACAGAAGACAGCAAGTTTTTCAGTTCTCTTGCCACACTCACACAGAAATAGAACTTAGTGGTCTACTAATGCATGATATTTTCAAGTGATCTTTAGTCATCTGTTGTTGCTGGGTGTTGTTTCGAGGGTAAGCTGCTTTGTCACGGCCGTATGCTAAATCACCCAGTTTCTCAAGAATTCAGGGAAGTGGAGAGGAAGCTTTTACTTAATGAAAACATAAAATATGGTTGCAAAAAAGATCTAAGGTTCACATTCCCGCTTTTTTATTTTTCTTATCCATATCACAGAAATACTGCCGTTTATAAATGTTATTTAAAAAGAAAGCTGTCAACATTACCTTTGTACCCTGTCAGCATTAAGTAAATGCAAATGGACTTAGAAAGAAAACTGAGTATTTAGCTCCATCTGCTGGCAGAACTAAGCAATGGCAAGACTCTGTATCAATACACTGGCTTCATTAAAACGGTTTATGATCAATTTAAATCAGAGCAGACAGGAGGTAGAGTTCAAAGGTGTGTAATTGAGATTCGTAAAAAAGGAAAATGCTAGACAAAAAAAATTATCATCCGTCTTTTCTCATTTCTGTCCTGAAACAGTCCCAAAATAAGGTGTTGACATTTTTATGCATCTTCTATCCAGTCTTTTTCTTCATTGCTTCAATAGCTCCTCTTCGTTTCAGGTTGGTATAGAGCAATGCAAAATTGACCATGTATGTTGACACACAAACCATGCAGAAATCTCCCAGAACAAAGGCCAGAATTGATGCAAGATAAATTGAACCAGCGATGGAAACCCAGGAGGAGATGACCAACACTAATGCTGCCTTTTTAGACAAAGAGAGTCCTGCAAAAAACAGCAAACACAAAATTTCAGTCCCTCAGAACACATTTAAAACCACCATGTATACCCTTAAATAACTGTATGCAGTCAAACTATGACAAACTGAGGACTTTCAAACTAAGGACAGTCTTTTTTTTAATTTTTTTTTACCACAGACTCACCAAGGGCCATTTGTAGAGTGTAAAATAGGATGCCAAGCACACTGTTGGGCTGGTTCAGTAGACTATCTTTGGGCAAAAGGAACTGGACCAAACCAAAACCACGACCCCATCTGCCAAGAGGGAAAAAAAGAGGAGGTAACAGTGAGGGCAACATAACACATTCTTGAGAATATCATCTATATATTATCTGCACCAGAACGCGCATGCATTCATTTTTAAATTACATCTGTCAATGAGATTGAGAAGTATATCTGATCAATAACGCATTTTTGTATTCATCAGAAACAAAAGACCTTCAGAAATTAAATATCAGTGCTTTCCTTTCGTGTTTTCACACTGCGTGGGGAGGACTTTCTAAAGGAATTTGTTTACACGTGGCAAAGAATGGGGGTTGGAAAGGCATCAAATAGTTATCAGGTCACAAGAAACGGTCGTTTAAGGTCGCTTAAATGACCGGTTCTACGGAATAAAACGAGGAATGAAGTCATACCTGGAGGTAAAAACTTTGGAGCAGCTCACAGACTCCCCCAGGTCGCACATCGCCCTGTAGTCTGGGTCTCTCTCCCTGGACAGCTCGACATGAAGGGCATAAACAGACAAAACTACACCGAAAAGGCACAAAAACACGCGTACGTTTCTCTCCCATCCGGGCAAACCCTGAGCAACAGCCATGTGTGCACGTGCAGGATAATTTATAGCCCCACAAACACACCGAAGTGACGGATTAGCCGGTCTAAAAAAGATTCGTCTTTCAAATTTCACTCAATTTTCTTCCAGTTCGTGGCGACGTGTTGCCCCTCAGATTCTCACTTCTGATTGGTCCGCACGTATTTTGTACCTACCTGTCATTGGACAGTCTGGCCCAGATGTTGAGCTAGCCAGATGGGCAGAATAATTATTGTGGACTTTAACCTCTTTCTTTATTTGGGAAACTGCTAATAACCCCCAACATGATTCATGGACGCCGCAGCAGGTTTTCTAATGCAGATATTCGTTTAACTGAATTAAAATGAATGTACCAAGAATATCACCGTGGTACGTGCAATGGAAATGGGATTATCCTCACATTTTGTAGCGCGGTGCCCAGCCTGCATTGCAGTAACACTCTGGATTATTACCAGCACTAAAATTGGTCGTACCTGTCTCGGGATGTTTCGTTAGAGAAACTAATTTTTAAAAGTAGGTAAATTAGCTGATATGGACCAATAAAAAATAATCATGCTGCCTAAAACGACGTCACCACGCAAAAATAAATAAATAAATAAAACACAGAGACCCTACTGTCCAACGGAATTCCCCGCCTCCAAACCACGTCCTCTATTCCCATTGGATAGCTGTACCGAAATCCCGTCTTCTAATTGGTGTGTCAAATGGTACTCAAACCCATACACGGAACTGCATGAGGAAGCGGCAGACAAAACAAGAAAAAAACGTGTCAGTTTGTGATAAAACATATCAATACAGATGTTGTTGTTGGCTCTGAAGTATAAAGTATATTTCGGTATTTGTAAACACATACTTATACAGTACAGTATAGCTATATAACCAAGAAAGACATGGTTAAACCGACTGTATAGAGACAGAGCTTCAGGTAACGTTGCCTAGCCTACGCCCCTGCGTCAAGAAGTAGGTAAGGCTGCATCGTTATCATATACTTTGCCCTTTGGCACCATGTTGGGCGAAAGCCAAACTATATTTTTAACCAGCTATATGTTAGTCTGTCTCTATTTATTCACTTGCATTCATCTGTCTGAGAGCTACAGGTTCTGTCTACTTCAGGCCTAAAATTGTAAAGTTACTGGTTTTCGATAATCATGAATTTAATTTTGCGACGTAACTTTCGTCAGCATCCTGCTTAATCAACCGAGAGACCTAAACGTTTCACAATTGATTATTTTAAATCTGGAACTACTTTATCTGATATCATAATAGTTGCTGACTGATCTTCAAGTAAAAAAATGTATATAAGTATATGTTTGGTTGCTGGAAATATGGAAATGTGTTATTTCAGAGCATATTGATATTATGGAACAATTTTTAATATGTTTCTTTTGTACATCGTTTTCAGAAAACAGATTTCACTGAATGCCTACCACTTAGTCATTATTTTAATGACAATGTCAACTAAAGATATTGAGGATGGTCAAAATGGTGAAGCTGTGGATTCCTCAGAAAGAATGGCAACTGACAAAAGCAGAGGAAACCAAAATCGGCATGGAGTTGAGGTGGTAGGCAGCACCACAGACACCAGCACAGCAGCAAAAAACCTGGCTTTACTTAAAGCACACTCTCTAGATGTGAAGTTCGATGTTGGAGAGGAGTACGATGTCATAGAAACCATCGGCACAGGGGCCTATGGTGTTGTTTCATCTGCCAGGCGAAGGGACAATGGTAGGTCTGTTTTAAAGACAAGACAGAAAATGTACCGTTCTTACTAGAAATCATTAATATGTAAGGTCATCGTTAACAAAGTCTGCCGCTGAGCACTCTCTCTCTCATATTCTGGCTTTTCACAGGCCAGCAAGTAGCAATAAAGAAGATCTCCAATGCTTTTGAAGTGGTGACAAATGCCAAACGCACACTAAGAGAACTAAAGATTCTCAAGCACTTCAAACATGACAACATTATCGCCATCAAGGACATCCTGCAGCCAAACCTTCCTCACTCTGCTTTTAAGTCGGTGTAAGTTCCTTGTTTCATTTTTTTTTATTGCTATTTTGAAAGCAAACGATGACCATTCTCTGTCCATGTGCTAAAAAAGCTAAAAGCTAAAGTCATGAAAAAGATTATGTAGAACTGATTGTGTACATAGCTCATCCCTTGTCTCTCTGTCGTGGACATACAGGTACGTGGTCCTGGACCTCATGGAGAGCGACCTGCATCAGATCATACACTCTGCCCAGACGCTGACCCCCGAGCACACACGCTACTTTCTCTACCAGCTGCTCAGAGGCCTTAAATATGTGCACTCTGCCAACGTCATCCACCGTGACCTCAAACCTTCCAACCTCCTTGTGAATGAAAACTGTGAGCTAAAGATTGGTGACTTTGGCATGGCGAGGGGTCTGAGTTCACACCCCGAGGAGTCATATTCATTCATGACTGAGTATGTCGCCACACGGTGGTACCGCGCCCCCGAACTCCTGCTGTCTCTGAATCATTACAGTTTGGCCATTGACTTGTGGTCTGTGGGATGCATCTTTGCTGAAATGTTGGGGCGTAAGCAGCTTTTTCCTGGGAAGCACTACGTACACCAGCTCCAACTTATTTTGAGCGTGTTAGGAACCCCCCCTGAGGGTTTAATCTGTGCTATTAGGGCTGACAGGGTGCGCTCCTATGTTCAGAGCCTTCCGTCAAGGACAGCTGTGCCTTTGGCCAAACTGTATCCACAAGCTGAACCAGAGGCTTTGGACCTGCTGGGGGCCATGTTGCGCTTTGATCCACGAGAACGAATCAGCGTCACCGAGGCATTGGAGCATCCTTACCTGGCCAAGTACCACGACCCAGATGACGAGCCTATTTGTGTACCAGCCTTTGACTTCGAGTTTGATAAACTTCCGATGAACAAGGAACAAATTAAAGAGGCTATTTTGATGGAAATCCAGGACTTTCATAGAAAAAAACAGGGTTGTCGTCAGAGGCTGCAGTTCAGGCCTTTGCCAAGGGTGAGTAGTGGAGCTGCAGCACAATGCAGCAACCAATATAATGCTCAGTCTGCAACTGTCGACCTGACTAAATCAGCAGTGGTTCCAATGGCACAATACCCACAAACGCAGCAGATGCAGCAACAGCAAATGCGAGATGCAAAGTCTCAACAGCAACAAGACCTCCCACCAGCAGAAGTGAATAATGCATTTACAAATCCCATGAAAACCTTCAACAAGCCAGCAGCCCTCTTAGTCCCCCCTCATGTGACCCATCATTTGCCTCTCCTCAGTAAAAATGAGAGTGGTCCAGTTGATGTCGATATGCCCAGTGCCAACTCGGACAGCGGTCAGCCCGAGACCATAGACCTGACAACACCAGTCTCTAGTCAAGAACCTCCGTTAGAAACGATGAGAGACAGTGAGGCGCAGGAGCAGCTAACAGGCAGCCAGGCTCCGCGGGCTCAAAACACCCAGAGCCAGTCCATGAGCCAGCCTCCCGCCTCCATCCCTGCAGCACCAGCACAGACCATAACACCTCTACCCACCACCGTACCCTCCCTGTCTCTCTCTGTGGCGCAGGCCCAGTCACTTTCCCAGTCTCTTTCTCAGTCCCTGTCTAAGAATGTGAGGCCTCCTGCATGTGCAGCAGAGGGAACTAGAAAAGAAGGGGCCATTTCAGAGGAAACCAAAACTGCTCTTAAAGCAGCTTTATTGAAATCAGCCATCAGGCACAGAGCCAGGAGTGGTAAGTTCATTCTTTTCCACGATGCCCTCTCGTTGACACTTGATTGTGTAAACCTCCTTTAAACAGAGTGTGATGTCCTCGTTGCAGATGGAAGTGGCCCAGCTTTGGGAATCGACTCTGGCTCAGGAGGAGGCGCATCGTCCTCCATGTCTTCTGTTCCAGAGTCGCGCCGGCCTGTCACAGCCCAGGAGCGTCAACGAGAAAGAGAGGAGAAAAGAAGGAAGAGGCAAGAACGAGCAAGAGAGAGGGAGAGGAAAATGAAGGAAAAGGAGAGAAAGGAGGGAAAACAAGGCGATTCGCTGGGTGGGGTTCTGCTGAGTGACAACGACAAAAGCCTTTTGCAGCGCTGGAAAAAGATGATGGATAGCTCCAGTGAAAAATCGCAGACTGCTAATAACGAAGGGTCAAAGAACAAGGATTGTAACATGAACTCCCACAGAGGTCTCGTCACCTGTGATAACACTCAAGGTGCACTGAACAATAAAACAGACAAGGAGCTGAGGAAGATTCACCCTCCTGAGCAGTTAATCTCTCAAGTAAAACCAAACCACCCGGGCTTGTTTCATCCTCCCAGCACCCAGCAACCGCCAGGACCTTTCTCCATGAGCCAGGGGAAGCCTCCGGCAGACCTAGTCGTTGCTGTGAGTGGGGGAATGGTGGACATAATGGCTGTAACACGTGGATTTGCTAAAAACCACACCCTCAAAGATCACACTGAGAGCAATGGGCAAAGCGGCTTCACCTGCCTGGGGAACTGGGGCAGCCAGCAGTTGGAGACAAGGCCACCGCAGCAAGCGAGCAGGACATCACAGACGTCACCAGCAGGCTTCCTTCAGCCACAGGGTCAAACCCAGCCCGACCCCCAGCTGCTGCCACTGGAGAGTTTTTTGTCCAAAGCTCCTACAATAAGCACCAGAGAGACAAACGGGAGCGTGGACATCAGGAGTCAGAATAGCCTCAACCCCTTGCCTGAAGGTACAGGATCAATGGAGAAGCTCCGTCCCACCGGAGGAGAGAAAACTGCCGCAGAGAGCACCAACCGTCTCTGTGGCACGCTAGGAGTTCCCACTCAGCCTCACCCCAGCCTGGGTTTTACAGACACTGGGCAGCAAGGCCCGTCTACTGCCCCCGACATCCATACAGTGACTCTTCAGCTCTCAAAGTCCCAGGTCTGGATTGTTTCTAATCAGAGCACACTCACTGCCTTAAAAAAAAAAACATAATTTCCTTATATGTAAAATATACACAAACACGCTAGGCTGACACATTACAACCACTTCCTCGCTTTGAACCAGTTCTGTTGACCCAATGTTTTTTTCACTTTTGGTCTTGTCAGGTGGAGGACGTCTTACCTCCTGTGTTCTCAGTCACCCCTAAGGGCAGCGGAGCAGGGTACGGCGTGGGCTTTGACCTGGATGATCTTCTCAACCAGTCTCTGACAGACCTGCAACACTGTGACCGGGACAGGTGAGGTCTGATGCAGCTTGTTTAGGGGATGAAAAAAAAGGAATAAAAATAAAAGCTTTCTTTTAAAAGGTCTACCCACTTTTCTAGTCTTGTCCAAGGTGCATTTAGTGATATTCAAAAATATCTGAGCACCACTGACATTGACTTAAAGACCAAAAATAATTCCTCAGTAAAACAAATATTTATCTTTTTATCTGGAAACAACAAATCTAAGGGGTGGCAAATCAGCTATCACAACAGCTAATCAACACTGTTGGAATTATGAGCAGATGCACCATCATTCAAAAAAAAAAAAAAGAGATCAGGATGAAATGATTACATGTTCACGGAGCCACCGGATCTTCACTTGCGTAGTCAAAAGCTCACATTTCTTTATTTTCATCGACCAGTGTCCTCAACAGCTGTTAAAAATCACACAAACAGTTGTGGGTGATATTTGCAAACAAGCCTCTTAGCTATGAGCTCCAAGAAAATTATGTCTTAAATAGTTATAGCAGATTGTTTTTTCTTTTTTTTTCCCCAAAGCATGGTTCATTGACTTTAACTAACTGAATGGTCAGCCTGTCTTGCCTTTCCAAGACAGCTATTTTATTAGCACTTTTTCAATAGTTGTGCTTTTTTGTCTTTTTCATCAGTTATGACTCGGCCCCTCTCTCGGCCTCCCTCTTATCCGACTGGAGCGAGGTCCACCGCATGACTCCAGCCGACCTGGAGTCGCTGCAGCAGGAGTTGCAGCTTGGCTCTCCCATGATCCTCTCGGATAGCATTCCCCCAGACGCCTGACAGGCTGCTCCGTGAAGAAAACACTTGGATGTGTTTGTTTTTGCTTTCAAAGTAATAAGGCATGACCGAGCAGTCTTTCTTTTTTCAACCATGACATGCTGCGTTTGTCTACATGATAAAACAAATGCTTCAACCATCTCTGATGCTGTATATTTATTTGAATGCAATAATCCCTCATTTAAAAACCATTTTAAAAGGTATGATAATTCACTTAACAAGTTTTAAAGAAAGTAAGTTTTGCATATAAAAAAACTCACCCAACAGGTGTCGTGTCATGGGTACCTTGTGTATTTAAATCTAAAACAGGTATAAGGGTACTTTAGAAGGAGCAAATAAAAACTCAATTAAAATGTAACACACAAACCTGTAAGGGACTGAGCAGATTTGACAGATGATAAAATGTTACATTTATTTCAAATCCAAAATACAGAATTTATAAGTCAGATTTAATGTACAAAACTATCAAATCTACTTTGAATCAATGTTCATAATCACAATTAAAAGTCTAAACATGCTCTAGTTAGCTTAAAGTTCTTTATGGCTTTGTGTGCATTTCAAACAAAAGTAAAAGCTTCTAATTTAACAATTCAGGACCACAAGAGACACTTTTATAGTTAATCTCCTTCATATAAATGGCTGTACAGTCTACCTCAGTTCATCCCTGAAGCAGCAGCACAGTCAGGGACAGACAGCTAACCACCAACACATTACTCCCATACCAGCTCTGGTGAGCGCGGCCATACAGTTTGAGCTCAGGAACCGTACCGAGGACGAAGTTTGAGAAGCTGGTCAGCCTTGCATACACGCCAGGCTTGTTTCTTTTGGCACAGCCCAGTCCGAAACTCACCACCCCGGCCTGGACCCAGGTCCCATTAACCATCTGGCAGACCAGAGGCCCTCCTGAATCTCCCTTAAGAGACAGCACAAACACACGCACTTGTTCAGATTACAACCCCGGGAGGAGATTGAGGTACAATAAAGTAGTGGATAAGTGCACAGAAAGAAGAGCTCCACATTCTGAGACAGCAGCACACGTGCAGCTGATTCAACCGTACCTGGCAGGAGTCCTTGCCACCCTCCTGATATCCAGCACAGATCATGTCATACAGGATGTCCACCTGCTCCGCCGGGTCTGTTAGGTACATCTCCTGACATGAACTCTGGGAGATGATTGGCACCTGTACTTCCTGCAGAGTCCCGACTCCTTGCAGAGGGACTGAGGGGGATACGGACAAGTAGTGTGGGACGACTTCCTTATTTTTTGACCTGCTAGTTAACATGGCGCAAAGGAAAATAATAAACGGTCTGCCTTTTAGATCTTTTTTTTTTCCATTAGCAAAGAAGCCATGAAATATTTTGAACCTGAAACCTGAACGACCCATAATCACAGCTCATCTTTGAAAGCAACACAAATCTTATAATAAAGGTATATTGTCGTTAAACAATACATCTCTTACTCAAGTGGGAAAATTGTGATTTATTCCCATTGATATTTACCAGAGCCCCTGATATAAGCACTTTCTGGCATTTTGGAGTTTGGCGAGCCGTACCGTTTTCCCGGATGTTCCCCCAGCCAGTGACGTAGCACATCTTGTCAGCTGGGAACAGGGTGCCGGAGGCGGGCAAACACACGGGACGGACATGATCAGACCAGGTTATCGGACTGGACAGCTGCAGCAGAGCTAGATCTTTGCCGTCGTGAGGCTCGCTGTAGCCGGGTGGGATCACCACGCGGCTCAGGCCATGCGCTGACAGGTATTGGTTGAAGCCATTCAGCTGGTGCCGACCGACGTAGATATCGTAAGAACCCAGGTCGTTGGGACTGAAGGGGGACAGATGGAGACACTTTTAAACATGCTGAGCATGAAACCTAAAACAGGGACCTGAAAGGTGAAACCAGTACAATTCAGAGTGGCAGAACCAGGTATTAGAGGTTTCGGGCTTTGCAGCTGTTCTCTGAAAGATGTAATTATATCCTGACTGACACTGTTGGCACATAAATGCAATTAATCACATGAATGGGCAAGCAGTAAGAAAAACACAAAAAGCTTTCATCAGGTGAATGCGTCTCATCTTGAATATGAACATTTTAACATTCCAGTTGAAAAAAACAAACAAATTTCCTGAAAGAAGTAAGCAGACCTAATGCAGCTTACCTAAAGATACTGATCAAATGCTGCAGAAATACAGAAAGAAAGCAGGAGCTCTGCCGTGAATTAAGCCTGCCGTATTGTACTTGTGGAGGGATCTCTTACTTGGGAAAACAATGTGCTGCTGAAAGGACCCAGTTCTCATTGATGATGGAGCCTCCACACACATGTTCATTCGACTTCTGGAGGAGAAAAAAAAAACAACAACCAGTCACCCCTGCATCAGATCCCTCACTCAGCAGCTTAGTTTGAGTACAAAATAAAACCACAACAAAACGTCTGCTAAAAAAAACATTCAAACTCAGTGGTTCAGAGGGGGAGAAATGTAGTTTTCAGAGTGATTTACCTGTATATCCACCTGCCAGGGCCAAGATCCCTCAGGGGCGTCCATCCCTCCCACAATCCTGTTCTCCATTAACGGCGGGATGCCGCATTCTACGGCGTAACAGCAACTAATGCCTAAATAAACACATCCACGATAGTTAATATTCCCTGACAATAAAGCAAGCGAACTTCGTTTCCCCTTTCCGAACACAAAATGAGCCTGGCAGAAGGAAAAAAGTACACGCTGTCTTATTTTCAGGCGAACAAAGAAGCGCTATGGCCGGAGGACTGGGGACACGGGCGTCCACTCACCTGAGAAGCACCAGAAAATGGCAAAAAGCGAACTAGTTTTTGACATGTTGACAGGTTTTTTTTGCGATGCAGTCACAGATCAAAAAGTCCCTCGAAGATACTGGAGCCGATATTATCTCGAAGACAATTTTTTATATCTTAAGATTAGCGGGACTCGAGCAAAACGTTGAGCTGGAAGTTACATTTCTTCAAGCTAAAATAAATCCTTAAGACGAATGTCCACCAAAAAGAAAATATCCATTAGAATGGAGGTTCAGGTACAAAAAAAGAGCACATATATACATGGATAACTGTTGCTCTAAAGCCAGGTAAACGCCTCGGTGCAGCGTTCACTGATTACCTGCGCGCCACACCCAATCAGAAGTGTTGTCCTGCCTCAGTTTTCCATCTGGGCCAATGAAACCGAAGGAATACGAGGACCAATTATGCTCTTTCTTGGGAATCTCTACGTTTGAAATTACAAGTAAAAGTGACACTCTGACGCATAATGGAAGTGCTAAATCTTAACCAACTGGTCGGACGAGAAATTGGAGTCAGCTCTTCAAATCGAATGCAATCCCCCCCAAAAAAGGGCTTCTCACGAGCGAGCCCGAACACAGACGTAAAGCAAAGGTTCTTCTGTTTTATGACAAGCTCTCTTTACTTGTTTAGAAGTATTTAACATTTTCAACCTTTATGTAAAACCAATAAAACTTAAATGTAACGCTCTGATTCCTTACTTCAACATTTTTCCTGTAAGAAGTAAATTTTTTTTACTGTAGTTATAGATTAATTTACACTGACATTTACAATTATGCATTTAGCAGATGTTTGTATCCTAAGGGATTACCAGGGGTACAGGAGAATTGACAATCAAGTACGAGTTTAAAATCAACAGTTTTAAAATCAGAAAGAGTGCACGGATCTTTAGATAATTAGAAGTGTCACAAACACAAGAGCACAAATGGAAATGTAATGTTTGGCCTAAATTGATATACCTTTGAGTCAATTTCTCTTCCCTTACTCCATACATAGAAAACAAATTCATGAATGAATAAATTACATCAACATTAAATAAAAAACGGATTCATGCCACTTATGTAAACTTTCTAAAGTTCCAAAACATTTAGAAACTTTGGCAGATTTTTCCCTAAGTGTGGAGTTCAGAATTTCAAAACCAGATCTCCAAATCTTGATACTGACACTGATTTCCAGAACTAAATAGTCATATGAGCAAGGCCAGTTATCCGGACCTCAAACCTCCTCTAACATTTCCAGGACATTTTCATCTTCCCTGGGAGAGGCCCAGTGTGAGGTTGTGGTTCTGACTACTTTTAGATCTTTGATCGCATTATGGCTCAGTATTTAGAGGAACAAATAACAAATGTGGATATCCCTTTAACAGGTGTCTGACTGAGGGGAGTCCACAAACACGACACAGGATAAGTAGCATTCCAAAGTGAAACACTGACTGACAGACACTCCACCAGGTCAAGGGTCAAACACTGCCCTAAACTGACTGGATGTGCATTGCTATTGTTTTAAGACGCATTATGAGAGAGTTATGTTGAATTGCAAATGCTCACGTGATTGATTTTCAAAATGTGCTACACATCTGGGCAATGTTGATCCTCTTTCTTTTACATGTCACCAAATGCTTTTTCCTTCTGTCTGTCTATGAAGCTGTCTGTCTCTCCTTTTTTTTCCTCTCTACCCTCCGTGCATCTCGCCCTCCCAACCTCCCCCTCTCCCGCCCCAGGCAGTGTGTCTAGTTTCACAGAGCAATTGAAGGTGACAGGGACAGAGAGAGAGGGAGAGGGAGGGAGGGACAGAGGGAGGACACATCACAGTATCGCCTGAGGCTACACAACAGTACAGGAAGAGCGAGAGATGGAGGGACAAAGAGAAAAGAGAGGAGAGACTTGTGAAAGTACTCATAGGAAATTCCAGAAGCAGGTAACAGGGAAAAAAAAAGTTACACGGAAAGGGCTGAAATGTGCACTAATGTGTATTTGTGTGTGTCATGTTTGTGTCTGGAGGTCAGCAGATATTCACTTTTCATAACCAGGAGCGTTTCTGTGAGTGTGGGCCCTCCCACTCTGCTCCCCTCACACATAATATATGAACACATTATTGGATCCAGTCAGCAAGAGCAATTATAATGCACTCCGGTTTGTTTTTATTTTAACAACTTGATGAATATTTGTCGTGGCATTGTAACCATGGTGACTGCCTCCACCTCCATCGCCTCCACTCCCAGTCCTCGTCCACCTCCCCTTCCCCATCCCCCCTTCAGCGCAGAAAAAGCAAGGGATGGCGGGAGGAGAGGGAGAGAGAGGTGACAGGACTGAACTAACAAGATGCACTAAAAAAAATGCATGTCCTGGAGCTACATGAATCTTTGCAGTAAAGCACGCGCCGTCCCACACACTGGCGCATGCTCACACACTCATTATTGCACGCAGCGCAATGGGATCACATGGGTTAAACCACATTCCAACAACTGCAACACAATAAGATGCAGCCGTGTTTTCTGAAAAACAAAAGGTTAGCCAGCTTCAAAAACACCGGGGTGGGGTGGATGCCCGTGTGCTGGGTTCAAACAATAATTTTAAAATGTATTTGTGCGTTCATCAAACAGTTTTGGAACCTGATCTTCCCCTCATTTGACTCCCAACAACTAAATGCAAAGTACACAACAATGGGTTTCGGGTTGAGTGTCTTTTTTTTCCCCTCGCCTTCTGCCTACAAATATTTCAAACATGAACGTGTCTGTTTGTATGAGCAGCAAAGAGCGTTCATCATGGAAGAGTGTCACTGTGGTTCAAATAGATGCAGCAATTTGGTCTAATGTATTTGCGGTGCCCAGAATTTGAAAACAACGAACGACAACTTCAACAACAGCAGACGTTGATGATTACATCCGATGCTGTTTGTCCCAATTTTGCTCTCATTGTTTTTAGCAGGATTTCGTTTCCTTTTCAGTTTTAGACAATAACCGGAGGCTGATGAGGATGACTTACCCAGCAGCACGGAAAGTGGCTAGACTGAGTTTGCATTCAACCATCTGTAACAGTAAAACACTGATGAAGGGTTTATGTGCCAGCAATAAGAATCACCACTTGACATATTTGAAATAGTGCTACTTTTATAAGTAAACATCTGAATGCCGGACCTCAACTTTTAATCATGTTTTGTAATTCTCTTTCGTAAGTGAAGTGTCTGTATGCATCTTCCACCACGGGTTTTTACTAGTTTTTACCTTTGAACTTGTCAAGTCCTTTTCTTTCTCTTAGGCGCATCTTGGAGGAAAGTAACAGAAAAGGGAGGGAGGGTATGATGAGGGGGTGCAATGGGGGGAAGCAAAGAAAGAATAGCAGAGTATGAAAGAGAGAGGGAGCGACAGAGAGAAAGGGAGCGCAAAGTCTTGTCAACCGGAAATAAAACAAGCTGGCACCCTCCCCATCCCCAAGCCCCTACACCCACCCCAAAGTCACATACTTCCTCCTCACTCTCTCTTTCTCTCCCCTCTGCCTCCCCGCTTCTATCTTCCATCTCTCCCTTCTGCTGCAAAGAGATATATTTAAACCCAGATTCTACGTTTCTGTCGCTCTTTGACTCCACCATACATACCGTCATACCTGCGTCAGTGCTCACCCTCACATCAGACCTAATGTGTCCATTGCCAGGGGTTTCTTCCTAACCTGCCCAGGGCTCTACGTTGCCTTTGTTTATTGTTCCGCAGCCTCAGGCATGACTCTGTTACAGGGGGAGAACAATGCCTCTTTAGTCATGGCATAATACCTGGCCAGAAAAGTTGCATCGGCATCTTAACAGGCCTGAACCACAGCCTCAAGTATGGAAATGTTCACTCCACAAAAGCAAAATATCCCATTGTGACTGGAGGAAAGGAGCTCATCTCAATGTAGAGCTGCACTAAAAAATACAGCGATAAACAGAAAACCAAATCAGCAACGATGAATAATTTTTCAGTTATGAATCGATTAATCACTGTTCCTCACATCCGATTTTTGTTCTTTCTGTCACTCTAATGAACCACAGGATTGAATTAATCAAAGAATAAAAACTGTCGATCATCTTTCAGTTTTAACATAGATGCCTATTTTGATGAAAAATGGTTTATTCTGAATATGCTATGATGAATTCAAGTATTATTATTCTTTCAAATATAATCAGTAATGAAAAACCTATATATGCTAAATGTATTATTGTTATCATTGTTAAATTATCCCCATTTTCTGTAAGATGAAATAGACCTTACTGCGCTCTTTAGAGTAGAATTATGTGCTGAAATATCAGAATGTTCAATCAGTGAATTTGAAAATTACAAAAATTTGACACTGAAAATATCTATGTATAATTTTCATCAATTAATATGATTCAATCATTTGTTAATTTGATTGGTTTAGCTTCTGAATGAAATTCCAGTCAGTAAGTTCTCTAAAGCTGTTTTCATGACAAAAACGTTGAGGCCACAGGAGTTCTCACCAGGATCGTAATCACAAAATGCATTTGGATACAAGTAGGAAATGTGAATATAAAAAAAAAAAATCAGGTAATTCTATAATGTTCCTCCTTAATTTTCTGTCACGAAATTCCTTTTTAACAAAATTTCTAACCATCACTATAAAATGATTAAAGTTGTGGGGCAACCAAGCAAATTGCTAAATGAAAGATGCACAAGACAAAACATTTGCCTCAGTGTCAGTGTCTTATTTACTATTGTAAGGAAAAAAAACATTCATCCAATTCATATGCATCAAGATGCAAAACTTGAACACAAGTTCTCGTCCAAAACCATCTGCTTAGAGAATTATTACACATCCTTTTAAATAAATGTACACAGAGACGCACAGTGTTTAATTGCAGAACGTCAGTTTTTGGCAGAGGGGAAATATAGTGTTTTGCATGGAGAGGATATGACAAGTAGTCCAGTGCAATGCTGTTTTAGTCTCCATAAGTCTGACCATTTTTTTTTGTGTTGCAAGGTAAGAAATTAGATGTGTTCATATTGCTGTTTAATGCTTCTGTAGAAAAAAATTCAAATTAACACGAATTTCTTCATTCCAAAAGATTAAAATGAAGTAGTACTGTGCTCACATGTGGCAATTCTGATAGGGAAAGCCAATTTTTAAAATTCATGGTACCTATCACTGATAGTTTGCAAACAAATATTTATTCTTGCTGTAATATATATGCATATACCTATATACATATGTATAGATACATGTATATGCATAAGGTCTTGAGGAGATAAATTGAAAAAATCAATTATCAAGTATTAAGTTTAACTCTTCTAAATCTTCTTTGAGTTTTAGCTTTATACATCGAACTGTTGTAAAGTCAAACTTTATACGGTAAGCTCTTTTAAGGAAACTTGAAAGAATTAATTAAAACCATCCCATTACAAGTGTGAAGCACTTTATTTATGTTTCGATTCAGGACGCTCATCTGCCAATTTGATTCTATTTATGTGTAATTTATGGCTAAAACTGAACTCCATCATCTATTTATCATCCACTATCTTTCCATTATCTGTGCTTTATGCTCCACTCTCTCGGTCTCCCCTCCTCCTCTTGCTGGCATTAAGTTCAAACTTGACACTGATGTTGACTCGCTTTGTCACCCCTCCGTGGCTCCCTCTCCCTTCCTCTTTTTTTTCTTTCTCTCTCTCCCTCTCTCCCCATCGCTCGGAGGACACGAGTGCCCACAGACGCATTTCTCTCCAGAGCCCCCCCACACACACACACACATCCCCACCGCCTTCCTCTTTCACTCTATCTCACCCTGTCTAACTCTCTTCATCTCTTTCCTTCTCTCTACTTTACACTCACACAGTATTGTCAACAAAGCTACACAACGAGAGACGTTGGGGGAATAAGGGTCCACAGAGGAGGAGAGAATCACGCAGGACCCCAGCATCATTTTACCTGGACTCCTGGTAAGTTTTTTAAAAATACGATCTTTAGAGTTCATTTATGTGTCTGATTCAGCACTGATATGTAAGACTGACTTCCTGTGCAGTCTTTGCGATCGATCTTGCAGCCATTTGTGTCAACATTTAGTTTAAAAAACTGATAAATGTGTCTGTCCGTCTTGTCCAAATCAGCACAGTTTGACCTTTGACATTGTGTCGCTGCCGTATATGGAGAGATTTGGCTTATTATTGACATGAATTTGCCTACTTTTTTCTCTCATTGATGGATGAATTTTTCCCTAAAACTGCAAATGATAAAGAAGAAAACAAGGAACTTTTTTTTTTAAACACCGTCAGAATCAAGTATTTGCACTGAACTTTATGCTAAAACATGTATATTGTGTAATGTAGCTTGGAAGAAAAAAAAAAAGTCATAGCCACTATTTGTGAGTGTGCTCCAAATCGCTTCTCTGCTTTTCCTATGCATACACGTGTGTTTATACATTCTTAGATTTAGCATCAAGAACTGGGTTAAAAGAAAGTCAAATGTCATGGCTTTCAGAGTTAGTTCTAATGTATCCTTTCTCCCCATGGTATACTAGCATAGCAATGTATAACACACACACGTTACGACAGCGAGCATGTAACTAGCTCCATTTATGTCTGTCATCATGAGGCTAATTCATTCCAATGCCAACCATGTGTGAACTCATGCGACATGAACCCCCTCCTTCTTCTTCTTCTTCTTCTTCCTCCTTTTGCTCCTGCCTCTGAACGGACTGGAGGTTTCAAGGAGGCAGTCAGGAGCCGAAGTGACAGTAAACAGCGGCAAATACACACAGGACAAGACTTCTTTATTTCTCTTCATGGTGGTTTGGACACTCATAGTATGTATGAGAAGTTAACCATGCTGAACCTGCAGAGCGGCTCAAACTGGAGTGGGCCAAACAACTGGTACCATGACCCCACCGGCGTTCAGACACAACACAGCACAGGTGAGATGGCTTTTTCGGCACAATGCATCCAGGTCAGCAGGGAAACTCAAACAGCAGAAAAACTCAAAGCAGCATGGCACTAATATGAATCTCACATTTGTCCAAATTTTGGCTTTATTGTGGTTATTTTCTCCTCATACATGCATCTTTTTTTGATCACCTTCTCTGCTTACCAGTGTCTGAGGGCTGCCTGCTGGACACGGAGGGCAGCATGGGGGGTGAGTCAGGGGGAGGGGGTTCAGGTAGGGGGGGGGGAGTTCCCGTGGAGCGGGACGAGGGCGAAGAGTCTCAGCTGAGGCTGCAACTCAAGAGGAAGCTGCAGAGGAACAGGACCAGCTTCACACAGGAGCAGATCGAGGCTCTGGAGAAAGGTCAGGCCATGAACGCACGCACAGCTCTCCCCTTTGCTTTTCAGCCTACTGGCAGTGTGTCGCAGCTTGTCCTGCTGATTTTCCCCTCTTACAACAGCCTAATGAACTGATTTTAGTCTATACACCTTGTTTGCACCTTTCTTTTAAAATCCAAACAATGAGGCTAAAAACTGCAATCGGGCTTTGCGTATTTTTGGCCGCGTGGGATCTATATCAGTCCCCTCAGGGGATACTGCGCATCACCATGATCACTTCCAGATGCAAATTATCCACAATCTTAACTTCAACAAATATTCCTGATGTTCTCCAAAAAGCCCGTGGCCAAATGCAGAGCAGTGGTTTGATAATGCATCATTACTGTGGTTGTATTATGCAGTGGGATATGGCTCTCGTAACCTCGTTTCCACCGAGAGGGATCAGAGAGCCACCCTTGACTGGATCTGGCTGCCGAGGGCCCTGAGCTAAATAAGAATGCAATGTCCACTGTGCAGCCGAGTGGAAACGTATCAGTGTGGTCACTCTGTGCAAATGACATTAATGAGGTACACTGACCTCAGTGCACAGCCAAGGCACAATAACAATCATGTGTTGACACAGACGCCAATTATAACCATGCCAATTATAATAATTTGTGAGACAGGCTTTATTTACAGAGCCATCTTTATTTTTTGATTAACCCTGTGTTACCAATGTGAACCTTAGATTCAGTTAGAGGAATTACAAACTTGCAGACCTCACTTACATACATTGACTATGTTTATTACAGATCATTTGGTCTTTTTAAATACAGTAAGCTTCAGCTGGACCCATTAACTCAAAATGGAGTTTAGTTTGGGATTAAATAATCATGAGAGTACAAACGGTCAGTGCAGAGAGGAGCTTCTAATTTGAGACCTGAAACTCCAGGGTCCATGAAGATGACTCAGTGTGTCACTTAAAGGATGAGGCATGTTCACATTTCAACTTGTCAACAACAAAAATGTCAGCAGTTTGTCAACTTTAAATGAACTGCCATGATGAGAAATGATTATGTGAAAGAGAAAATGTGGTTAATGTGAACACCCTTCAGCCAGGCTGTCGTGGTGAGAAGTGTGTGTTGAGCAATGATTCGGCAATTTAGCCGTAAATGGAACAGCAATCTTACTTTATTCAAACATACACTTAATTGCATTTTTTTTTTTAAAGAATTACCTTGAAACCTGCAAAGAGTCCTCTGCTTTTCCATTTTTGCCAGCCCTCTTTGAAGCAAAGTGCTTAGCAAAACTTGAATCCTTTCATTTGAACTTTCTGCATGTTCCATAATGATAAATAATTGATACAAAGTGCAACAGATAAATATTTCAAAAAGGGTTGTAAGGATACAGCTCAGCTTCCTGGATTTGTATGTTTCAAGGAAAAATAATTGGTAACGCTCACATTAACCAGCAATCGACCAGTACACAGGTTAATGCCTACTAGAACTTGTCCGTGGAAATCCATTTCTTATTAATTCTATGCAGAGATTATACTAAAATACATTAGCCCATGATGCAAGTGCTCTCAGGGTAAATGCTGTCTAGTAGTCCTGTCATTGTCAATTAAAGATTACATTGTGTATTTGACATGAGGAAATGTGTTCCACAGAGTTTGAGCGGACACATTACCCAGATGTTTTTGCAAGGGAGAGATTGGCAAACAAGATTGACTTACCTGAAGCTAGGATACAGGTAAGGAGGCCCGTTATTAGCTTTCAAGCCCTTATACAACCGTCAATATTACTAAAAAAGATTTGATCCCTGAATTACAATGTCCTTAGACAATAAAAAGGGCCTGACAGGAGTTTGACTGACAGGTGTGGTTTTCAAACCGAAGAGCCAAGTGGAGGAGGGAGGAGAAGCTGCGCAACCAAAGGAGGTCAGGCAGCGTAACTTCCTGTTCGCAGAGCCAAGCCCCTCTGAGCACTTCTTTTAACACGTCTGTCTATCATCAGCAGCATGGCAGCAGTTCAGGTAAATGCAGTCTGTTCACTCTGTCATATAAGCCGTCTATAATAACTGTTTACACACTCATCAGCTTGCATTTTCAGGTCATTAGAGATGCTGAAAGCAGGAGTTTACATTTGCTCTCCATGATTTATACAGTGGATGACAGGAATTTTTTAGTAGTTTATAAATACAGACCTAAGAGCATGCCTGCTCGACATTTGCAGGAAGGAAAACCATTAGAAGTTCTCCTTTAGGGTTCATCTATATTAAACATTTCCACCTTGAGATGCTCTTAACACAATTTGAAACGTGTGTCTGTTTGTGTGTGTGTGTTTGCGTGCTCGTCATCTCTCTCCAGGGTCCATGTTGAGTCAGGCAGAGTCATCCCTGCCCAGCTACAGCTCACTGTCTGTTTTCTCATCTGGAGTCCAGGTTGGACATTCATCATTAATCCTCGCCTTTTAAATTATACCAGAGCCAGTTGTCACCACAGAGCAGAATCTGTGTGCGATCGCACAGGTCCAGCTTCTAACACCATGAATGAAACCGCTAACAGATGCTCCCGAATTTACTACTTTTCACTGTCTTATTCAATAAGTACAAACTAAAAACGTATTGTTGTCACAAAATGACTTTGATGAAACCTCCTGTTCAGAGCACAGGTGGATGCTTTGTGTAAGATTACTATGAGAGACTCTGCCCACCGGAGCCAGAGGCCTGCTATGGACAATTAGATGAAAATATCACAACCGTCAGGAAAAACGAATCCAAGCAACTTCAGATTTCCCTCTTTATGTTTTAAGAATCACAAAGAATAGACAGGGTAGATACTTTTGATATTCAATGATTTTAGAAAATTTGAAGTTACAAGAGGTTAGATCCAACAATTTCTAAAAATTTGTTTCCTGAGTATTTTTCTGATGTAGGAGAGTTTTTGGGATCACATCCCTGAAATCACTCGGTGACCTTCGTTTCACTGTTTTAAAGGTTTTCTGAGTGGTAATTTTGAAAAATAAATCCTTTCTTGCAATGTTGTTTAATAGAAGTAAATGAAACCAAAACATTAAAATTGAGATGCTTTCACAACCATTTCTTTATCAGTCAGACTGTTTTGATAAAAAACAAAAGTAAAATTTAAAAATCTGTACAATAAATGTCAGATGTTTCCCTAATTTAACAGACATGGCTCATATCAGTGGGTACAGGATTTTGCAGAAGAGGATAGAAATCTATTGAAAGATCAAAATAATCTCAAATCTGTCAGACGGTGGCACCTGAGGACTAGAAATGGACAACATTGTTGAAAACCTGGGCTGTTACTCTGCCATCCCTCCCATCTCACATTCTTTAGCACCTCCATGTGGTCACACAGAAACTTGCTGGCACTTGTAAATTCCTCAATAGCATGCATGATGCAATTCACTGCCACCGTCTCCGATGAGGCTGTGATGATGAAACTAATCACTGTCTCTCTTCTCCTAAACTCCTGTGTTCACACCCAGTCAATTCCGCCCCAGTCGGCCTCTTCTTACTCATGCATGTTACCGCCATCCCCCTCTGCACCGCGCAGTTTTGACTCATCGGCGTACTCCTCCCCGCATCTGCAGACTCCACCCTCCACCAACTCTAACACAGGTGGGTGTTCAGAAAACTGGGATGGACACAAACTTGTTTGCTTTGTGACGTTATTTCGGACCAGGGGTGCGACAAAAATTACGCTGAACCCCAAAGTGACTTCTCTTTTCCTGTTTCTCTCTCATTCAGGACTCATATCTCCTGGGGTTTCAGTGCCGGTCCAGGTCCCAGGAACGGAGCCGCAGAGCATGGGTCAGAACCTGGGTCAGTACTGGGCCAGATTACAGTGAGCACCAGACACTCGTTGACTGGCAAAAGAAGAAGGGAGTGAGGAGGGGGAGTTGTATTGTCAGGAAAACAGCATTTGGACACCGGTTTAAAGGAAGCACGGGGCTGAGCTGTGGAGGAGCCTCAACGGGTTGCAGACCCTAAAAAGCATTAAATGTTTACAATTACAGCCAAGAGCAGCTTTGGTTGCACTTAATAGTACTCTGGCCATACTGGTATTGTCTCAGTATTAATAGGCAGCACATGTTTTTTGACGCTTTGTTCATAATAGAGCTGCCATTAGAAGCAAAATAGACTCAATTAGAATCGGGTGGAATTCCAGGTATTTTGTCAGATGGGGCACAGAAAGCGATGCTTTTTCTAACTTGGCGGTAAAGAATTGGCACCGAATTTTTACCATGTTTAATTCTTTTTCATCCTTTCACTATTACTTCTGTTTAGTCACACGACATCCGTCACCTTCCTTTCCCAAAGAACAGAAATGCAGAGAAAGTGATGCGTTGACGGACGACTGTCTGTTTAAGGCTCCAAAAATGTATATTTAAATTACTTTCTTTATTTAATTATAGGTGACAGATGACAGCATTTAGATTTAAACTGATTAAAGAGGTTAATCTGAATTACTGACAACTCTTAGCTTTGAAACGTATATCTCCTAAATTCATCCCAAAAAAAAAGTAGCTATGAAGCTTTTGGAATTCCAATTAAACCTCTTTTTGTGTTCATACTCAGAGATTATATGGCAGGGTTCAATCATTTAAAAAATGTGATCCAGCAGTACTAAGCAAATTCCAGCAGATGCCAGGTGTATTGTGAAGTGTAACCATAGTTTCTTGTTACTTGAGCAGCTCAATGATATTGTGATAGCTAGCTTGTTCCCTGAGCAAAAGCTGTGTGAAGCTACTGTGAAGATTTTAGACTTGCTTACTAAAACTTTAAAGTTACCATAAAAGTGTAAATCCTGCCTATCCTGCCAGCACTGGGTTCACATATTTTTGTACAGACATTTGTGTATGATGAAGATATTTGTGGATTATTGTCAGATGTTATTAGAGGGAAGAATGTAGCACGCTCTGGACTCAAGTCAAAGCGCAAGGTGAATAAGTCAGATAAAAGGTGCTGCCACATCAACTTTGACAGATTCTAATGTCCAACACTTGGCTAGTCATGGACAGCAAATGTGGGTTTAAGGTTCGAGATTAATACGGGTTAAACAATCTAAAACCATCATTTATTTTTCTTTCCTCAACATTATACAAACAAAAAGAACAAATTGAGCTGTGACACATACTTGGATTGGCTTTTTTGTCTTTATTTTACTTTACATCACTAGTGACACTTTCCCATCAGTCAATGACAATCAAGCATCCTTGCACATTAAACAACAATCCTCAAATGCAAGTACTCTTGTGAAAGACAATCAAAGATGGAGGAAGAGGAGATCAAAGCTGTGAAATGACTGCAACACTGTCCATACAAGAGCAATGACTTTAACTGCTGTGCATGACCAAAAGAAAGCGCTACAGACAATCAGTAACTTACAGGAGTGAGACAAATGTTGTACACATGCCGTTATTATTCTTTGCAGAGTTTGGCGCTCTGCTCACTATCCCTGGACGAACCGTTCTGTTGATGCATCTCAAATTAAATGTCTTTCAGCTCTCATTTATTTGTCTTTTCACTCGTTCACATGAGTCATTTGTGTTGTTTTTGTTGTTGTCACGTGTTGTGTTAGTACTGTATAGCTACCAAGAGTCAACCCTTTTGTGAAGGCCTTGGATCCCTTTAATGAAAATAAAATTGTGTGCATTGAATTCAGTTTCATAGTTTGAGTTTGTGATTTGTTACTTAAATTAAATATATTTGGGACAGAGAGACAAAGATTACACCTCCAAATGCAAAGGTTGAATAATAGATACTTGAAGTTGATCGATCTTGTGAGAGTGTCTTAGTATCGGTGCTCTGGCAACTACAGCTGCAGCTGTTAACAGACCAAAGCACTATCTACCAAGAAAAAGCACAAAACTGGACAAGAAAGAGATTCCACCTTTTCTTCAAGAACATACATAAAGCCAAATGTTGTTAATATGAAATATTATTGAGTATAAGGTGGCAGACAGTGTTTGCAAAAAAAACAACAAACAGATGATGGATTTTAAATATTTTAAAGTCCTATTGTTTTCCTATTCTGAATTTTAATCACACATTCAGCAAGCGTGCAATCTATTTAGTGTAAACTCGGTTTTCTGGAGTTTTATGTGCAAAAGAACAAAGGCATGACTGGGACTATATGTTAGAATGTCCATACTGAGCAGTGAGAATGCTCTATAATTTCCACAAGGCAGCTCCATGAAGTAGACATGACGGGAACTAGCCAGCCATTAGCAGAGGCTGCATTTCGTGCTAATGGCATGAATCACTTGGGCTCTGGAAGATGACCAGAAATTAAAGATGAGGAGAGGAAGAGGGGGAGGGAGAGAGTGAGGGAGGGAGACCGAAAGATAATACTGATGGTGCTTTGCAGTGAGAATGAAAATGTAGACCAGCAAACATAACGGGACTATGAGATGCCAGAGCATCCAGCTTAATGTAGCACCATTATGTTACTCTTTTACATCCTTTTTGTTTTAAAAACACCGCCCAAATAGGTTGTCGCTTAAAATTTAAAACATGGTTTAAAAAATGACTATGAATATATTTTCATTTTAATGGTAATGTAAGTACACACAGAGGTCTGACTGATGTGAGATTTTATATCCAGTTCGTGTGAAAATGAGGATGAGGTATACCTAATTAGCTAAACTTGAAACTGGACGACGACATAGGAATTACAGCCTTTGTTTGAACCATTCGGAAAGAATGCGGCATTTAAAAGCCTTTTGTCTGTAATTTTTCAGGCCCATTCTGAAAAACTGGTGAGCCAGCCATCAGACCCTCTGGGCTGATTATAAAATCAGATTTAAATATGTCAAGCCTGCTTTAACATGTTTGGACCCAGGGATTTGTCTTAAAATTAAATGTGCATGTGTCTGAATGATTAAGTCTGATATATAAGTAGCCTTGAGCTTTTAAACCACACGAACAACTTACAATCACACATAGAGCGTCTTTGCTCAAAAGAACACAAAATACAGACACTTCTCTCCCAATGACCAAAATAGTTAAACACAAGAGAAACTATAAGACATTTTTGGCTTAATGCACCAGCCAGTTAGATTCCTGTTTCAATTAATATTATTCAAAACAAATCTAAGATCAGCCATACAAAATATGTAACAATTTAAAAAATGATATTGAGCTGTAAATTTGGCCAGTAAAGATTTTAAAGTTAACTTTGTACGCCTGCAACCTTGAAGCTCTAAAAATGTACACAACCACTACAAAGGAGTTAATTATGATGTCATAGTGAAACTGACCTGCATACTTATAAAAATGGCATGACTCTATCTATCAGAAAAAGGATGTGACTTCTTGAGTTATGGACAAAAAACTGTTTAGTAAAGTCAGTGTGATGAGACCCTTCACCCTTGACCAAGATCTAATCAGTCCTTCCTTCAGCCCAAGCAAGTTTTGTGCCAAATTCAAGCCTCCTCAAAGCATTCCTGAGCACTCAGTCATGAGAACTGGACACATAGACACGGCTCCACAGAGAAAGGCAGTGTGTGCAGCACTTTTCTGTAAAGGCATCATGACTCGAGACAATACAAAAGGACACTGTGGGAACAAATAGTCAAAGATTACTCAAACTATATTGTAATGTGGGTTTAATGTAGTCAAACCAGAGCATTTAATTAATTGAACCACATAAATTGGTTAAAGCTTATCTTAGAAATTAATCTAATATTAGTGTGATAAAATGCTATTTTTATCAGATTTCAGAATTTAGAAATAAGAAAAATTCCCCTGAGAAGTCATAAGCCCAGTTTACACTAAAATCTCATGCCCTCGTATTTATTTACATGAATTGCATTTAGATACTTGACCCATCTATTGACCCCCACTTTAAACACCACAAGGCATTAAAGAATGAGGCCTTCTCTGTTCCTAAAGGGCAGATCTGTATTTCCAGTGATAAAGTAAGCACTGCTGCAGGACGTCGATATTCGGTTTTAATGTAAATCAAAACCCCACACGTTGTCGTACTTTAACGTACAGGCAAAATTCCAAAATATCTGAGAACATATTGTATTCTATGCCATGCAACACTAAACAGCTTTAAAATACAGTATATATGTTGTTGTTCTTTAATGGAAATAGATCCTTCTGTCATTGTCTTTGCTTACATTTCACGAATAAAGAAGAGGCTTGACGACTGTAAAGTTTGAGGGCCCTTTGAATATTTTTGGAGCCTTCTATATAAAGTATTTTCCTAAATGATGACTGTATAAGTCAGAATACAGTCAATATGGGAGCAGAACGTATAGCTGCTCTAACTAAATAAATGCACAGTCAATAAGACTTTGTCGCCTGTTTTAGTTCATCGCCTTTGCAGTCATTTCCCCAAACACTCCGCACGCAAGGTGCATTGAGCCATATATGGCGGTATAGTAGAGATGTTCTAAAGGAAGGAGAAGCCGCAAACCCTGAGAGCGCACTCCAGAGTTGCCTATCGATTGGCCCAGCCTAGTCCCGGGAGACGGCGGAGCTTCGGAGGAAAAGACAAGGGTGAGCTTTGTGCTGGTTCTGTGGAGTTTGGGATTGTTCAGGGGGAGCTGCGGCCATTCGAAATGTCCGCGTTTCCTCCAGTTGTTCACCGTTGTGGAGCTAACGGAGCGCTTTTCCCGCAGTGACTGGGATGGAGCTGGGCGTTCTGCTGGGGCTCCTGTGGAGCGTAATGGAGAGCGCATCAGCTGTGCCCGACCAGTACAGCCGGGCAGTGGTGAGTGGGATGCATCAACAGAAATAGCCTCCTCTGTTCAGTTGGAAATCTTTTATTCGTTTTCTTCTTGGCTGTGTGGACAGTGGGGAAAAGATTGTTTAACCAGCATCACTTTAATTAGCACTTTCTCAATTTACTTATAGAACAAAGTACACATTTTGTTCTCCGTCTGCTTGTTTTAAAGGGCTCATGAAGTGTGTTTGACATGGTTGATGAAGATTAGACTGTGCCATTTTAACAGATTTTACACTCAACCTATGTCAGTTTCACTTTTATCCAGCGGTGCTTTGGTGGAAAGCTTTAGATTTCATTATAGATATTGCACTCAGAGCATTTGTTGCACTTTAAATCAAGTTGTGCATGGATTAAAATGATGTGTTTGACTCATAAAGGAAACATATGGTGAAGAGGGGGAAGGTGGGCGCAGGGTGTGCATGACTGCTGGGTTTTAGGGTATTGTTTGATGTAGCATATTAACTTTTTTACTTAGCCATCTTTAACTTATACCTCAACTGTACACTTCAGCTTACTGAAAAAAAGCATTAATCTGTAGAAATCTGTGTGCTTCTCATTTCCCTGGACAGTTCCTCAAAAATGACGTGTCGTTTTTTCACAATTTCACATGAGTGATGTTTTCACCATGAAAATCAGGGTTGTTTTACTTCTGCATAGCACTTTTGAAGAGTATTTTCACAGAAAAACAATACAATACATCTACCAAGAAATAGCAATAGAAAAAAAGCATGTACATGGAATGAAACCTTACCATTTCCTTAAAACTCATGAACGTATGCACTTTTTAAAAACCACAAAAAGACTGTTTATGGTTAGGGCCAACACCCTTGGGCCGCTTTCAACCTGCAGTAGAAGGTATTGAAGCTGGATAGAGGCAAGAGCGTTGCAGGTTTCAAAATCACTTCAAAGAAACAGATTGCTCTTCATTTCCTATCACAGCAAACACACGAGCAGAGCCCCACCTAAATACAAATGGCTCAACGAGGAGATGATGTTGCCATGTATGTGACAAAACAAGTAGTTGACAGGCGGCCTCATGAGCTGACAGGAAGCTGAGGGTCTTTTGTCTGGCTTCCACAGCCTGTAAGGCGATCCATCCTGGTGATAAATTTCAGCATTGACGTGGATTCCCTGAGGGTTTTTTTTTGTAGAGCAGCACACAATGAATAATTTACCAATTGCAAAAAAATTTCCCGTTCATTTTTTCTTTCCATCTGGCCCATGTAGGACTGGCTGAGCAGGTATGGCTACCTAGCGCCCGCTGACCCGCGGACCAGCCAACTGCAGACCAAAGAGGGGATAGAGAATGCTATCCGGGTCATGCAGAGATTCGGTGGGGTCCAGGAAACTGGGTTGCTGGGTAACAATTTCTTATCTTTACTTCTATAAAAAACAACAACATGTATTTACCACTCTATTTGATGTGGACTACACTTCAGTATTCACACATGGCATGGCATTTACATATGGCATCTCCCCTTCAGACAGCGAAACGCTCAAACTCATGACCACACCACGTTGCTCTCTTCCTGATATCGTTGGAGGAGAAGACATGAGGAAGAGGAGGAGGCGCAGGAAGAGATATGCCCTGTCAGGCCTTAAGTGGCATAAGACAGACCTCACATGGAGGTATGTTTCCCGTCATGTCACATGGTGGCCCTATCACTCCCGTGTATGAGTCACCGCCACAGGGTTTTTCCAGACCAATTACAAGTCAAACAAGGAAACAATTATCAGTCAAGTAGATTTTTCATTTTCACTAGCCAAAGTTTCCTCATAGCTAAACATTATGGAGTAAAATTTGTAAAAGTCTGAAAAGATCAGCCTTGTAGATGAATACGACAAATCCATCTGAACGGCAGCGTTAAACTGTGATCCATTTGGTCCAAAGTCTTTATTTTCATTCACAGCATCCACAGCTACCCGACGGCGTCTAACTCACCAGGCCTGCCAAACAACTTGGTGGACAGCATCTTAGGTCATGCTTTCAAAGCTTGGAGTGACGTGGCCCCCCTAAATTTCCGCCAGCTGCTGCGGAACGGTGGAGGAGCCTCATCTGAGGCGGACATCCGAGTGTCCTTCGCACGCCTGCTCCATGATGACGGCTACCCTTTCGACGGGCAGGGCGGTACTTTGGCCCATGCCTTTTTTCCTGGCAGAGATGAAGTGGCCGGTGACACACATTTTGATGACCATGAGATCTGGAGCTATGGAGGTATTGATTAATCGATTGATTGAGATCAGAATGCGAAGATGGAGGCTGCAAGATATATATCTTATTGGATGAAAAGAGCATTGACAGATACAGCTATTAAAAAAAAGATTAGACCCGAAGCATTTCAATATTCAGTGACACATGATATTTTGTTTTATTTTTTCTAAATGTGTGCAGTAACCCCTATTTTCCTCACACCTCTGCAGACGACAGCAGCAGCACAGATTTGTTCACAGTGGCAGTGCATGAGTTTGGTCATGCGTTGGGCCTGTCTCACTCTTCATCTGATCCGTCTATCATGAGGCCGTACTACCAAGGTTCTGTTGGAGATGTTTCCAAGTTCAAACTGGCACTGGACGACAGGCTGGCCATTCAACAGCTGTACGGTATGAGACAGTCATAAATGCATGGCAATATGTATATATATACACATATATACATACACACTTGTATAGGTAATTGCTTGCTCTGGGATGATACTCAACATAACAGTAACAGGTTGAAGCCTGTCTGATATTCTCACTGTTAGTTTTTGTCATGCCGTCATCAGCTTTCGTTTCCTCTTCAGTGTTTCCTGTGGTCGTTCTTCTGTTGCAGGCATGAGAGACAGTGGGCGACCGGTTGATGTTGATCCTGACCCCCCACGCCTTCCGAGTCCACCTCCCCCAAGACCCACAGAGCAGTGCGTGGAACACTCCACCAGACCACTTAAGGGCGAATAAATCATGCTGAGCACAGCATATTCCACCCTGAAGTAGGCCCACTGTGGCACCCTCTAGTGTTAAAAAAAAAGATTGAGTCACATTTAAGTGCACAAAAAATAGTTAAATGTTGAAGGTGAAACGTGTCAATATCTTGTGGATAAATATTAGGAGATACTTTGTAAGCGAAGTCTTGTTGAACGCAGGATTCTAGCTGCTCAGCAGCGATAAATCTTTTTCTTTAATCATACTTTGAATTTGGTGGTCACCAAAAAAATGAGTTCATGTCATTACCTGTCATACCTGCCATTAGTAAGCTTTGTCAAATCATGCCCGTTTGACCAATCTTTTCCTGTCCCAGTTCTGATCCATCTTTCCATGAACGCTGTTCCGGAGGCTTTGATGCAATAGCAAATATCCGGGGAGAGGTCTTCTTTTTCAGAGGTAAGAAGAAAACTTTAAAGTTTACCAAAAACAGTTAAATGTTTAAAATGTTTTTTTGTTTTTTTTTCCGGTTGTGACCTACAATTTATTGTACAATGTAGAAATCCTGAAATACAGGTTTTTTTTATTATTCTTGGTGACTAAACACCTAACACTCGTGTAATGTTTTTCTTTCTTTATTGGAAAGGTGCCCAGTTCTGGAGAACAAAGAGGGATGGGTCTTTAGTGTCGTTAAAGCCGGCACAGATCAAAAACTTCTGGCTTGGGTTACCTGCCCACACGAAAAGCATTGACGCTGTTTATGAAAGAAAGAGTGACAGCAGAATTATCTTCTTTATTGGTGAGTAAATTAAAACATACCAATGCATTTGGTTGTATAACTTAGCTCGAGGTACACACCTTCGAAGGATGTAGAATTGGCTTTGAACAGCTTCATAACAATCAGTAGTTTGGATTTTAAACAAAATGTCGCTAATTTATGCTGATAGAGTTTCTATTTACTGATAATTAAGCATCACTCATAAATACTTGTGTCAAACTTTTCTTTCTCTGGTGCAAACAACACAGCTGCCATCATTCTGTGGTAACTTGACTTACACAAGTCCCCTTGAATTTGTTGTACAAAGGCATACACAACACAATTTCTTCAAATTTTGTGATTCTCTCTTATTTATCAGTGATTATGTATCTTATAAATCTTGTTTGACGCAGGATTCTGGCTGCTCAGAGGCGATAAGTCGTTAGCAAGCTTCGTCAAATCCTGCAAAGCCTTCTTTCAAAATCATGCTATCTTGACAGGAGCTTGTTTTTATCTAGAACCTGCACAGTCTTTACACCACCTGCAGTGCTTCTGCACTTGTAGAAGTTTGCTTCTCTGAAAAGGCTAACGCATTTATATACCATGTTTAATGACATGCTCCATCTGTCCAGGATCTCAGTACTGGGTCTTCCAAGACACTGTGGCCATGAGTGGGTACCCCCGACCCCTCTCTGACTGGGGCATGACGACAAAGAGCGGGACACCGGTGGACAGGGTGGATGCAGCCTTCATCTGGGCCCACAACGGCAAGACATACCTTTTCAGTGGAGGTCAGTTTTGGAGGTTTGACGAGAGCCAAAAGAGCGATCAGGTGACCAGGCAGCCAGAGCCAGGCTACCCACGAGACAACAGCATCTGGGGAGGCATGCCAACACATATGGATGACATCATCAGCTGGGGAGAAGGTATCAATTTGTTCAGCTGCAGAAATATGTACTGAAAAACAGATTGGTTGTTCATATATCCATCCATCCATCAATTTTCATGAATGGAATTAGCATTTTCTGCCAATTCTCACTATTAACTCAAATTCATAGTAATTCTGGTAATCCCAATGATGATATGTTTGCCAGTATTTAACAATTAGCTGAATATGAACTGTGAAGTTTATACATAGGCACTTAAGTATATCTGTGTTTGTACATCCAGCTTTTCAAATGCTCAGTATTCTATTTCACTTCCTACATATTGCTTGTCACAACTACAAGTGATGAGATTAATCAGTCAACATGACAACATGTTTTTTACTGGGACGTCTTCATTTATGTGAATTCCGCACCTATAAACCTTTTCGTCTGACACAGTATTTTGGAGTCAACACAGAGCACAGGTTTCATCATTTAGGGCCTGCTGTTGTGAGTTGGACTGACTCATCATGTTGTTGGTGCTACCGCTGCTCTACAGGAGATGCCTACTTCTTCAAGGACAGCTTCTACTGGGTAATGAGCGGAGGACAGATTCAAGACATTGACACCCCCAAATCAACGTCTGTCGACTGGCTCAGATGCCCCGCTCCCCCATCCACCTCCGCGCCGGCAAATCCTCGAAACCCGAAGGGATGCAGGTGTGACTTGACGGGATCCTCTCCATCTCTGAGAGGCAGCTGGCTCTTCTTGATTCCTATCATTTTGGCAGTCGATGAGTTGATCAGAAGCCTGAAATTTGCCTGAGTTAAAGCAGAGCAGATGTTTCATGCCACTCCTCTCATTCAACCCAAGTGTAATAGAGACTTACGAGATCCTCATCTGTTCTGGGGATTTCAAACTCACCTTCTGGTGTCAGTTACATACTATAAAAAGCTTGCTTTCAATACTTCAATTACAGATTGTTTTACCGTATATATTTGGTCTTATCAGAATGTATTGTCAGCATACCAAATCAGTTTTTTTACAACCTCTCCCCATCTTAATATAGAGGTTCACATTTCTTAAATAAATTGTACATATCATAAAAGGCCTGTTCAGTAAATAGAAAACTTAACACCAACTTAACGCACATGTGTTACTCCCTCATTACAATGAGTTGTATAACCACCTTTGGTTTGCTCTGTAAAGAGACTGGACAACAAAAATACTATGAGTTCATCAACCGATCTGATTTTTTTCAAAATTTGCATTTACGCATGTTTAGTTACATGGTATAGAGGCAGAAATATAATTTGGTAATACTAAATGTGAAAAGCAAAGCTGGACAGGTGGTTTGTTGATGCACTTTTTTAATGTTATGCAGTGTCATGACTGGATTTTATTCCTAGTGTGCAGTTTCCTCAGTTATATATAAGTTACCATAATTTAAAATTGTTTGACTTTTTGACGCCAAGTCCCATGAGGTCAGAAATACTTCCAGTTTGATAACAAGCTCCAAAGATTAAGTCTTAGTCATTGCATGGTCAAAATAAGCATTAAGGGATTTTTGAATAAAGTTATGCTTTTCTTAAAAATGTTTCAATCAAATGTTTCCTCTATAAATGAAGTTTTAAAGTTTTATTGTAGTTAACTTAATACAGGAAATAATCCAATATTACCCTCTTTGACATCGGAAAAATCAAGAAAACCTGTTTTGTGAAGAATTTCTCAGACAAAAAGCTCTTAACCATTGCACCTGCATGATCAAGTCACATTCTTTCAGTGCACATACTAGTAACCTGTGACACATGTGACAAATGTTGACACCCACTTAACATTCCCAAGATCACTTTGTGACAGCTTTATTACAGATACCTCTCATCCACCCCTGCACACAACCCTAAAAAAATCTATGAGTCTGTAACAGCAGGAAGAAGAGTATGACAAGAATACATAAGTTCTTCTGTTTGGAGCTGCTCGCAATTGATGCATATTCTTAGTTCATGAAAAAAAAAAAAACTGAAAAAAGCTAATGTGATCGGCAGTGAGTTAATTATTCTTGAAAGTCTACCAAAATATTTAAGCACAATTTTTGCATTTGCCTCTACTTTTTGTAACATTCAAATCCAAATTTGGCACAGTCAAGTTAGACAGTTGATCAATGTCCGTTTACATAAAAGACTGTTTGTACTACAGCTTAAGTAGGCTTTTCAACGCACAGGTCACTTGTCAAGGTGAATACTGAAGGAACAAATGTGTTTTCATTTCAGTTGTCAGCGAGCAGGCTGGGATTAAAATGTGCCTTTCATCTGAAGTGTTCATGTAAATGGGTTTGTGAACACAAGCTCTTAAAGGATATAAGACTTTTGAATGAGATTTGTTGTACCGCTTCATTTATAAAAATGAAAAAAAAAAAAGATTGATAAATATTTATTAAGCTCAGGAGGTAACAGTTACAATGTACAAGTTATGCATCACAATATCAAAAGGAACAAATGCAGTATACACCATTTAGATAAATACAAAGGTGTTCATTAGATCAAGTTGAACTTCAATCTTTCATTACACCAACTAAAGGATGAAGCACACGTTTCACTTTGAGCATTCAGCTTACACTTTACAGGGAAGATGAGGGGGGAAAAAAAAAAGCTATTGTGCAATAAGGAAGCTTTAACTTCCAGAGATTAACACCCCTTCAAGGAAACGCTATAAAAAGACTTATCAGATTGCCATACTGAACTACAACAACTTGTAAACATTGAAGTTCATTTCTTGGGTACCTGGGTGTTGCTTTAGCCTGTTGTGGCTGATTGTGCTTCTACTGTCAAAGGGGAAAAAAAACATTCATGCGCCATTTGGCATTTGACAATTTCAAAGTGAATCAGAGCCATGAAAAACATGGACAACCACGTTAGAACAGAGGTAGAAAATATCCAAACTTCATATTTTTAAACCCTTCACAATGACAGAGCATTTTCAAAGTATTTTAGGACGATGGCTCAGTTGTGTAAGTATGCTGGAATAAGGAAATAACATTCAGCTCCGAGTGCAATTCTCAACGATGAAAATTTAAAAGTTGATTTATGCTTTGTTTTTTTAAAAAGCCAACAGCAAAATATTGACCTGTGTCACAGCAACTTTAATTTCTGCCCAGCACAAAGGCAACGGCCATCAAACCCAGAGTGAAGCCTGGCATGCTGGCAGTGGAGCTGCTGCCGCTGCTGGCGGGCTGCGTCGAGACCGGCTGTGCTGGCTGGACGTTCCTGAAAACGTTCACCATCAGAGGGGACGAGGCATTAGTGGAGATGTGCAGCGTTGTGCTGAAGAGGTCAATCTTGGAGAGGAGACAGAACCGGTCAGACAGTGAACTAGGAGAACTTGTTTCGTAGTGAAGGAGAGAACAGACTAACAAAACGGCACATTAAACTCACCAGATCTTTGCTGACCCTGATTGGGTCCTTGAACACAGTCCAGACCACAGCCTCGTTACACAATGGTGTGGTCAAAGAGCCAAGGTAGCGGTAGTACTTTGTACGATCCACCCCTTCCAGAAGATGATCCAGGGATATTTCATGTGTGATTTTGGCAGAGTTCCCTGGGGGAAAAATTTAAACTTTTAAAAAAACCATTTCATCATTATTACCATTATTACAGAAGAGAAGAAATTACCGCTGAATTGGATCTGTGACAAGTAGGAAGTCAGGTTTTTCCAACTCGCCGGCTGACCCGTTTCACTGCCTGACATTACCTAGAAGATGTTTTTGTTTAAATGCATTATTTTGATATGGATTTTCAGCAGAAGTGACTTTAAAACCAAATTGAGCTGTAATACAATGTTAAATATATTTTGATTTGCAAGCTTCCTCTCCCACCTCAATGAAGAAACCGAGGGCGGCCAGCCCTGTGGAGTCTGCCACAGCCAGCGTTGTGTTCCCATTGAGGGATGACTTGCTGTTAACAATGTGCAACTGAGGGGAATAAAGCAAAAACCACGCATTTTAAATACGAACATAGGAAATGGCGAGAAACATGAGGGGGAAAAAATGGATACCTCCATGGGGTAGCGCTTGCCGTCCACAGTATGCTCAGAGCCGGGGATGGAAGTGCCGTTGCCCCAGTGCAGATGGAACTGCAGGCTGTCGTAGGTCTCAGACAGGTTCCCCCCAGAAACCTTAACGCCAGACTTGAGGGACACTTTAACTGAAGGGGTGAAAAGGTTTTGGTCTTAGAAATATCCCTCACAATGATACTTGCCTGATAATGTGGCTGCAAAGATGAGCTTTTAGGGGGAAAAGAAAAAAAATCCAAAGGAATCCTCCACCATACACAAAGCTTCTCATTCCTTACCGGTCTTCCCCGTGTTCTCGATCTTGTCCAGGGCAGAGGTGTTGTTGTAGTCGTGGAAGGTGAAGGCGGTCAGGTTGGCGTTGGCCGTGGCGGAGCCGGACACGATGTCGATGGGCGACTGACGCTTGCCTTTGCAAAACTGGGCGGCAATGGTCGGCCATTGGGTGTCATCTGTCAAAGAGGGGGAGATCAGAGTCCAGAAAAGCCGAGATGTAGTCAAGATGCGATAATGATACAGTTATTGACATTTGGAGATGATAATAAAAAAATAAAAAAATAAAAAATAAAAAATAAAAAAAGAGAAAAGGAAATACTCACTACAAGTCGGTTCGTGATAACACCACGCTGGAGAAGGGAGAGGAAAATTAGTGCTTCGCATTTGGAGTTAGAGGAAATTCAACTAGCTGTGGATTTGATATCCAGTCCACATACCGACAGCGTCTGAGGCGCAGAAGCAGTCGGGCACCAGGACGCACACAGCAGCCACCACAAACCACTTCATCTGAGACGGGGGTAAAAGACAACAACATACAGTTCAATAAAGCTGAAAACATCTCTCCACCAGGCATCAAGCGTCACTGCAGAGGAATTCATCTGAGAACATTTTCTTAAAATGATATTTCCATTTTAAAATTAAATTACGACGCATCAAATTCCAATGCGTACTCTCTCCCGGAGTCCCCCCCCCCCCTGTCCTCACGGCACACCGCCTGCATGTCCTCACTGTTCCAGCACACCTGATCCCCATCAGGCAGCCCTCCAGGTGTGCTTGAGCACCAAACAATGGAAAATATGCGTGGCAGTGCGCCTTGAGGACCAGATCACAACATAATGGATGCATCTGTAAGCGTGCTGTTTCAAAGATGAAAAGAAGAACGAAAACTAATTTAAAAAAATATATTGGAATGCTACGCACACGCTGTTGAGGCAGATCTCAGCTTTGGCTTACCTTTGATGCACAGGTGCCTCCTCCCTGGAAAGTAACAGGTGAGAAGCTTCGTGCTCCCCCTTTTAAGAGCTCAGCCCATCCTGCATGCATTTTTTCCTTTGCATATCAATGAGCACCTGCGTCAGGTTTGGTGACTAATACGAGGAAGCTCAATTTAAACGATAAACCTTCATTCTTCTTTTATTCTTGGGCAAATCCCCTTTATCTGAGTAGTTTTTAAAAGGAAATTAAAAGGTCGGCTTTGGGCCAAAAGCTTGCAATTTTTTATAAATATATGTTTACCAAGAAAAGGGAGATTAGCATGTGACATTAATTTAACCGGTTTAAGTCCAGGGAACACATCATTACAATGAACTTGCACAGTTGGTTTTCTACTCTTTAGCACTAATGATTAAAATGATTTCAGATGGAGTAGAAATAAAATGTAGCATATAGTGTAGCTTTTTTACTTTTAAACTTGAATAATTTTCTAAGTTTTGGTTGACATTTCCTTCTAGACACACCCAAAAAAAAAAAAACCTTAAAGGAACATTGTTTTGTGGACCATACCATAGTAACACATCTAATAATTAGGTAACCACACCTTACTCTCACAGTGAACACATCTTTAGGGCTTATTTCATGGGGGTTCTGTAACAATTTAAAAAAAAAAATATAGATAGCCTATGTATTCAAACCAGGTTGAACAAAACATTTCAGATGAGGAGTCTCATAAGGTTCACTTTGGGAAAGTAAGCATTGACAGTTCTTCACATTTTAGGTATTTAAATTCCCACTACAGCTGCTTTCTGACCTACGTTGGAATTACCCCGAGGGACATGAGAAGAGATGCATTACTGAATGATTGTGGCATGACTGATACTGTATAAAAAGGATGGCCTCTGACTACAGATCCCTCAACATGTACAATGATGTTGGAAGCCGATAAACCTTTTGAAAGTGAATGCCTTTAAAGTTCCATTGAAGACATGAACAAGAATTTGCAAATGTTTTCTGCCATTTTAAACACTTCCATTGTTTTCTTAACATTTTGTTGGTCTCCTCTTTATTGAACAAAAAAAACAAAAAAAACAATCATATGCAAACATATGCAGATTTTTCTGAAGTATTGTCCAAATAAACTTTGAACCCCTCCAGCACATGGTATTAAGTGGAAGAATATCAAGTTTTCTTTTATATGATTTACTCATTGTAAAACTTTACACCACAAAGAAAACTCCACTGAAAAATTGTGTGAAGCATGTACAAGTCCTCATTACGTCATGCATGCTGGAAAGTGTCTGCAATTCTTTTTTTTTTTTTAAAAGGAAATCTAAACATCTGAAGAAAGCTGTCCTGAAAGATTAATAACTTGGTCAAACGTCATCAGTTTTGCAAACATCTTGTCAGGGTTTATCACTATAAACAAATGCACAGACACAGGAAAAATCAAGTTACAGGAACATTTAACAAGTTATACAAGTTATCCGTCATGATAATGTGAACAGGCATGGAGGTCCCAGTCATGCGGGACTAGTCTGTCAACACTGCTGGTGGACAGGAAGAACTTGTATGTTTTATTATCAAACCAATCAAATGGGTTTTGTCTATTTTAATGTTACGTTTTAGATTCAGTTTTCTTGTGTGTTTGATTATATATCAAGATGTCAGTCGAAGCTTTACCATACACAAGAGCTTGCTTGGTTTATTAGTAATAAAATCTCATCTGTTTATTTTACAGCACTACCTTGTGATGACCTGAATAACTGATAACCATTAGCTCTTCTCTGAAAACAAATATACAAAAGACTGTCAGTCAGTGGTATGGGCCCTCATACCTGCAATGAAGCAGGTGGAAGAGGATTAAACTTCTATTCATTTTGAATAACTGAACAAAAGGCCAAGACAGAAACCCTTTTTTTAAAAAGGGAAACAAAAGGGACAAAACAACTAAGGAGTTACAAAATATTTGAGCAAAAAACAAAAACGTGGAAACTGGGGAGCTTAAAAAACAGAGATGACAATGATGGGGATCCGACAAGACTGGGAGAAACAATGGAGCCCAGATACTTTTCGGTCAGCTGAAATAAGTTAGCCGTCATGCTTATACGTACTGGAAGAATCTCTGCCAACTTTGCATTGCTAAAAAGGTGAAAAGAAATGGAACTATTGAGAAACATCGCATGATCTGTGAGTAATGTGTTTTAATTGTAGAGAGCATGGACTATTGATGTTCAGGGTGGATCCTGATTCACTCCCTTTACCAAGGCATTTGAACAAAAAAAAAAGGTGGGGTTTTGGAATCAGCTTTCCCTCCCCAGAGCATTGTCTTATTTTAGGGTGACGATTTTGTTCCATTTCTATGATTTTTGTTTCTTGGAACTACTGCTTGTGTTTTTAAGACACTGCTTACTGAATATTCATTTTCATTTGTGATGCAATCCAAGGCTTTTGAACAGGAGATAATTTAAGAGCTTTTATAACTAAATTGAGCCCCTAAACAGCTAACTCTCCCATTTGGCTGACACCAAAACTGGTAATGCAGATTAAACTGGAAAAACAACCTTAGACCTGCCTAACATTTTACCCTTTGCATGTAAATTCTCCACTCTCTTAATGATGCAAAACTAGCCAATCAACTCAAAGACTCAATGGTGCATCACTGAAACACATTTAGTCTCAATGATTCCCAGGGTGTGAACAATCTCACAAGAGTGCTTCAGGCGAGACACAGAGGAACAGAAACGAAATCAAATAAATTAACTCCTGATGAGCCTCACAGAACTGTGTGCACATTTCACATTTGTCAGTGAGATTCTATTTTCTCTTTTTTTTCTCCCTTTGCATTTGTAAACTACTTGTTACCAGGATCCAGAGTTGAATGCTGGTGTTTTGTTTTGATGCCCTGTGGCTTCAACTTACCAGGCTGTGCATTAGTACTGTACACATGGCAGTAAGACAAGAATGGTTGGTTGTAACAAATGATATGATCTGCAAATCTGCTTGACCGTTTCCTGTGTGTGTGGTTTTGTTGTAGTTGAGCTCTTTTACCTGATATGATAATGAGAAAACTTTATTTGGCATCGTACCCTTGATAACAACCAAACAGGTATTCAATGAAACAACAAACGATATAAATTAGCTTTAAAGTAATCACACGTTCAACATTGCATTGTGCACAGATCATGGAGTAAAACAACCTGTTATAATTGACAGCATCCCTGCATAGTCTATATAGTTGTAACATATTCAAGGTAATCTCACAATGTCTTCATCACTGATGGAAAAACACTGTCAAGCATTTAGCTAGCATAAAAAGGCAATCAAAAGTGCAGCAATTATTAATTAAATACAATTCTTGAAAGTTTCAAATCATCTGAAATAGGCAAACAGACATGCCACCAGCACATGACAAAGGATGGGTTGTGGTACACTAGATGCAGAAGTGTAGATTTTTCTGGAATGAAGGGACTGGACAGGTCGAAATACATTCTGATATCCTGCATGTTTTGGGAATTTCTCCATCTGGTAGGAAGACAGAAATTTCACATTAACATTTGTTTAATATATAACTTAATTATTTTATTATCTCCTTTCAGTTAGATAACTAGATTTGTAGCCTGAACAACAGGTTTTACAGAGAAGACCCGTCACTAAACATAACAGGCCTTTGATACTGGAACCTCTTTATTTAATTATGGAGTGGCAAATTTAGAGTCTGACCCATTAGATAAAGAGTTAAATTGGTCTTTGAGTTTTGAATCTTAAGTTAATGCAAGTCCTATCAACAATCTCTGCCACTGCAGCTATGTGTAGCCATGTTTGCTGGAACAAAAAAGTCTGCAAACACTGCCTGTCCATTTAGCTGTGGTATACAAGGTACCTTATTGGTATTTTTCTGTCTATTGTTAATCCAGGTTAGCTGTGTTCAGTTCAAAAACACAACGAAGTACTCCAATTCTTGTTCCGAAATGGTACAACGCCCTTGATCAAGACTATGTTGCCATATTTCTCATGAGGTTGATGATGAGCGGTGCCTACCAGGTCTTTTTCCACTTTAATAGGGTCTTTAAAGACTGTCCAAACAACTGCTTCATTGCATGAAGGGGTTGTAAGGGAGCCATCGTAACGGAAGAAAGAATGAAGGTTCACACTGCCAAGCAAGTCATCAATGGAGATTTCCTCAGTGACGTCAACCGTTGAACCTACTACAAGGGAAAACAAAAATGATGTATGAATCCATCTGTATTCAGTTCAGTTATTAACTATATATATATATATATGTAGATATGTAGATTGATAGGGAGACACACAATTCAAGGGTGCTCACCAATATTTTCAATGTTTGGGAGGTATTTGGTTAGATTTTTCCAGCCTGCTTCGTTAGATGTTGAACCTGAGGTGGGATTGGTCTACAGACAGAGTGATTAGTTTAAAAAGACTGAAGTGTTTTAAAGTGGCTAAAGAATTAAAGCTAACATGTGAACCACATTTAGTGGAAATGCACTACTTACATGAGACCCCCCAGAGCTGCTTTTACTTGATTGTGAAGCCTGGAAAATTGATGAATTTGACCATCATTAATAAAAAGCATATGAAAAAGATCAAACGTTTCTATTTAAAGTATAAGAGAGTGCATCCACGAAAGGTAGAAATCCTCACTGGAAAAATCTATCAAGAAAAACACCTTCATCACTGACAGCCATTCATCTTATCATAGATACCTATCTATACCGAGATGAGATTAACAGTCAAATGTCTTACATAACTTCACATACACTGTAAACATCTCACGAATGAGGGCAACTAAAGGTCATCACCTTCCGACTTCCCTAACCCTGAATGTTTATTGTTTTTTTTCTGTTGTTTTTTTTACCCTTGAATGACTTACTTAGAAACATCCGTCTATCCATTTTCGTAACCTCTTATTCCCTAATTGGGTCACAGGATGACCGGAGCCCATCCCAGTATTCAATGGCTGAGAGGCGGGATACACCCTGGACAGTCTGCCAGTCCCACCCCAGCGCCACACAGAGACACACAAGGACAAACAACCACACGCACTCACACTGATTCTAAAGGGCAATTTGGAATGTCCAATTAACCTAAGGCAGGTTTTTGGACGGTGCGAGGAAGCCGGGGAACCCGGAGTGAACCCACGCAGACACAGGGAGAACATGCAAACTCCACACAGAAAGGACTCAAACCGAGAACCCTCTTACTGTGAGGCAACGTTGCTAACCACCACACCACCATGCCTCCCTGACTTACTTCGATGTAAAACATAATGCTATTTCTTAGTTGACAATGGTAATAGTAGTCCAGTGCTTTGCTTTTACCTCAATAAAGAATCCCAGCACAGCCAGGCCATCATGAGTCTTTAATGCCTTATCCAGGGTCAGATCTTTCCTTTTGTTCACTATGTGCATCTGGACACAATGTGTCATTTATGATACAGAGATCGTGACAGTCAGAATGCTACGATAAATGTAGAGAACTGGCACCTATAACTACCTCCATCGGGTATCTCTTTGAATCCATAGTGTGCTCTGAGCCATTTGAGTTTGCAGTTCCCCAATGGAAGTGGAACTGCAAGGTAGAGTAGTCGTGTTCCAAACCTCCGCCTGACACCTCCACCAGCCCATCCTTCAGAACACACTTCACTGGGAGTTCAGTTAGAAAATAGTAAAATACCAAAATGAGAATAAAACACAAAATGTGATTTAATCTTACTGTATTTTAGATTTTAATGCCCCTTTGAAACCTTAGTGCAAGAGTGTTGGATGGAAAGAAAAAGCAGTCTAACCTGCATGTCCTGTGTTGGTGATGTATTTGATAGCATGTTTGTTGTCAAAGCCTTTAAATTTGAAGGACTTGAGCTTTTCATCAAACTGTGCCTTCTCTGAGACAATGTCAATAGGTGACTGCCTTTCATCAGCACATTTGGCGTCAGGGAGAAGGTGCCACTTATCAGGACTGTGGTCTGAAATAGGAAAAGTCAAAGTTTTGGTGATACTATAAAGTGCTGACAGTCTGATGTGCACATATGAGTGGATACCTACCACAGTGACTGTCATAGCACCACGAATGACCTAAAGATGGAAAGAACAAGCATATTCAGTTTTGTACCTTTTAATCTATATTACAGTAAAAAGTCAGCACTTTTTACACCAAAAACCATGCTCCCCGTGGTCATGCCATGCCTTTTATAACTCTGCTCGGAGGAAAAGTTTGACGGAAGAACGAAAAGTATAACTTTGCTATTCATAGTGAGTGTGCAGGCATCTGAACAGAATCTTATGCGTTTGATTTATCAACTCACCGTCAAGTTGAGTTGCCGGGGAGGCAAGTACTTTTCGTCCATTGAGCTTTTGTGTAGGTCGATAAACATTAGCATGGTTGTTTTTTTGGGGAAACAGTGCAATCTGAGAAAAAGAACAAGGGATGTTTCTTTCCGCAAATCAGTGAAGGTATTTCAAACTTGCAAAGGTCATTAGAAACTAGTTACTTAAAGCTGTTAAGATATTCACATCCTCCACGGATGCGCACTGCTGCAGGATAAGCCTCTATGGATGCTCAGGGGCACGTTTGAAATAAAGATGCAGTGCAAGTTACAAAAAAATGTAAAGTCTCTCCTTTGAACTGAACTAACTCCGATTCTTATCTTTGTCAAACTGGTCTGGTGACTTCCTATAGGTAATTTCACAAAATGAACACCTTTAAAAAGATAGGTTAGCTTGTTCTCTCTGACCCTGTCAGTCTGTTTGGTGTTTATTGTCACTCAGCTGTACTGCCACATAAAAGACCTCCATTGTATATTTTCAGTGACAACAAAAAGGTCATAAGCAGCCTTGATGTTTTTAGATTTCTAAAACAGGACTAAATTGACTAGATCTTTCATATCCAGGAAAATATATACCACAATGTGTGCACTTGTCCTTTGGCTACATTATTGACTACATTCCCCAAACGTGCACTTTTTTTTAGCAAGACAGGTGCAAAATGTAGGTGTGCGCTGGTTCAGCTACAGGACACAACCGCAAAAAAGGAAGAATGTCTAGCTCATTAATCAAACTCTGACAGGTAGATGAGATGAAGAGTGAGATTGTCAATCAGACACATTCAGACGATGCCATAGCATTTTTCTTCCACTGTATCATGTGTCTTGTCATTTCTTCAGTTCATGATGCAGTCAACAAGTCTGACTTTGAAACAATCTGATGACGCCAACCTGCCTGTATTATAGATGTCACGATTCAGTGACAGGTCATGTGCTGGCCTCTGAGCTGATGTACAGATGTGTCTCTCAGCTTAAACTCACTAATGACGGAAATGACTTTCAACAGCAGGCTGACATGTGAGCAGCCCAGTGTGATTCTCTGTTTGGACTAAACATGTCCTTCGCCACTTATTATGAAAAGACTCACCAGATCTTTGCCGATGAGGATTGGCTCTTGGAAGACAGTCCATACAACGGCCTCGTTGCAGTCCGGGGTGGTCAGGGAGCCATTGTATCGATAGAACTTTGAAAGGTCCACTTCTCCAATCAGTTCATCGATGGAGAATTCTTTTTCAAATCCAACCGTATCATTTACTTCTGTGAGATGTCAAATAACAATGTTAAAAGGCAGCAATCAAACAAAATTTTGTAGTTTTTCGGGGAGGGGGGTCATGTTTGTCTACATGATAAAAGTTTGTGCCTTGTTTGTAAGAAAAGCAAACAAAGAGCACTCTAAATTCTACACAATGCTGTCCAACCACGTTTGAGTTATTAAGACTTGAACTCCCTGAAGCAATACCTTGCACTTTGCCTCAATACACGTTCTGGGGTTAAGCTTTTCTCGTTTCAACAGAAAAGAAATTAAAAGAGGCAATAAGATTTTGACTTGAAAACCGCATAAAATAAAAAAGCATATATATTCTACTCTAGTTCCCTGCCAGGTCAATAATTGCCCATTGTTTTTTAAATGGTGAGTAACTTGATATAAGAAAAGAACAACCTGGGATTTTCATCAGGTGAGATGTGAACTCTTCCCATGTAGTTTTGTTTTCCGGTACCTTTAAAGAGAAGATCGTAAAACACTGAACAAATGAAGTGAATATATATTCAATATTCAACCGGGCATGATCTCTGCATAAACACAATATTTGAACGATAGTTGGAAAGAGTTGTGCCTCGTCAATGAAAAACCCAAGAACAGCGATGCCGTCTGGATGATTTTTGGCATCCTCTTGGGAAAGACCTTTCTTCAGACTGACAAGGTGCATCTACAATAGATACATGAAAAGATTAGGCAAAGCAAGTTATGTAAATTAAGAAATGCTTTGAGACAAATGGGGTAATGTCCAGTCATGCCGAGATACTGTACCTCCATGGGATACCTTTTCCCATTTATCATGTGTTCTGAACCTGGATGGTGATGTGAATCACCCCAGTGGAAGTGAAACTGAACTGCTGAGTATGTACCATTGAGTCCACCTCCACTCACTTCAACTTCATTTTCTTTCAGGTTGCATTTCACTGTGAAACACAAAGAGAGAGTGGGAGGAGTGTGTAACATGTTTTAAAATTACATGAATGCCCAAAGGCTCCAGCCTGTCTGTATACCTGTATGCCCAGTATTTGTCATGTTCTGGATGACTTTCTTAGAATCGAATTTATCCAACTTAAAGCTTTTCAATCCATGGTCTGTCATAACAGTGCTTGTTCTGATATCTATTGGGGACTGTCTGTCTTTTCCACAATCATTATCTGAAAGGTACTCCCAGACAGACGGCCCAAGCTCTGTGGACAAATGAAATACACTGAGTATTACTAATTAATGCCAAACACAGATGGTGTTTCTCAAATCTTCATTAGGTACCAAAGGAATAATTAAGGTACATCAGTAGACGTATCTTCTTATTTACCACATTTATTGTAGCACCAGTCACTTGTAGCAGCTGAAAGAGAAATGTGACAACCATGAAATGTGAATGCTGCTCATGGCACCCTAAATAAAATCTAAATATTGTAAGACTTAAATCCAATTTAGGGGAAGAACATTTTTTTCTAGTTCTTGCCATTTTACAATGCACCTACATTTATAGAAGAGAGCAAATACGAATGGGGCCAACAGATAAAAAATGAACAAATTAATACTCACCAACTGTTGTTAAAGCCCCCAAACTGAGACACAGCACTACAGTTGGGAGATACATCTCTGAGTGGAGAAAAAGTTCTGTTAATCCAAACCCTAAAATAGGATTTACCACAAATCGTGTCTAAGATACAGCACTTTGAAAAAGAAGCCTGTATTCTTCTCAGTGGAACTCTTGGCGTATACGTAATATCTGGATTCTACTTCAGGAGAGTCAAACAGCGAGTCTTCTTGCTGTAATACTGACCTTAATATCCAGGCTCTCAAATGCTTAAGGCTTCCAGAATGGTATATTGCTACTCCCAAAAAATTTAAAATGATCTTCGAGTTCCACAAAAGTTCATCAATGAGCCAAGCGTTTAAAAAGGTGCCCCAGTTCGTTTCAAGATCATTTTATAGACACAGTGTTTAAGTACTGGGAGGGGCCCCCCCAGTGTGTTTACAACACTGAAGCAGGATGGAGGAGACACACAGCAATGCTGCCTAAATATATACATATATATTCAAAGCATTAGGGTTTTTTAGTCCAATTAAGCTCATATCAAAACATGATATCATCTTCTAATGGCATCACAACCACCTCTTTGTTTGTCAGGGTCTGTTCGGACCTATTAGATTGTGATTGCTTTTTGATTTAACTGCTGGTTTAGCTGATAGTAACACCAATAATGACTGGAAACTGCCTCTGGCATAGTTTTCATGTCAACAACATATACCGAGTAAAAGTTAGCACATTTCCCTGTAGTACTGTTACTACAATGTGAAAACAGTACCAGCAAAACTGTTTGGATGATTTAACCATGACAGTGATACAACCTGCACTCATAAAAAAATTAAATAAAACCACAATCATTTCAAATTCCAAGTATTTGATGTCAAATGGGACAACCATCATAAAAAAAACAACAACACCAGCTTAAGTCACAGACTACATTTTTTATGAAACCTGAAATTTGATTATCAAATTTCTGTATGCTGAGAATGGAAGATGTTGTCCCCAATACGTCCTTTTCTGCAGGGAGAATAACCTTATCATCAATGCACAAAAGCACAATCTAGAAAATGGGCATAGATACCAGAGTATTGTGTTCCAAAACAATATATAACTTTTAAACGTGGTCACCGCAATCTTTCAAGTTGTAGGTGGTTTTGTAAACCGATACCCAATATGATTATATAAGCTATTGTGAGAAGGCTGGCTTTAAGCTTTTGTAATGGGAGACAGCATGCTGTTTCCCGCTTGATTACAGTTTAGATACTCAACTAAAAACTTCTTTCAGGGTCAAAAGAAATCCTAGCTTGTGCAATTGATTTCTTTGAGTGGTTTACAGCCCACCATACAGTTTAAACAAAGAACTCCAAGGAATGAAAACGTAAAATGACACTTATTCCATTGTGTTAGAGTTTTAGAGCAGGCACTGTGACAGACCTTCCTCTTCCTCATCCACCAGTCCTGTTCTCACACTCTAGAATTGAAATATAAGAAAGCGTGTAGATGGGTTAGTAATGGGACTTTGGTAGCCTTTTCTGGTGGGCGGTTTGATTCTTTGATGGTATCAGCTAGTCACTTCGTTCACAAGCAGCTATTCAGGATTAAAGACTTTCCTCAAACTAGAAGTTTTCAAATTGTGAGGGAGACTGCTGCTATTTCAAGAGGACCTCAGTATGGAGACATGAGGGAGAATTAAACTTGCCTTCCCCACTGACAAGAACTGATAAATATAATAAGAAAGACTCTGAGTGTGTTTAGGATCACAACACTTCATCAAGATTTATGAGGCATTCAGGAACTGAACACATCATGTGAAATTTTTATCTCTGGAGTGACTTCAGCTCGGAAACATTCAGACTTGATTTTGACTCATCTGAAAACAATAGAGGATGTATTATATGCTGACATTTGTATGGGCATGACACTTCAAGAAAAGATGAACGTTTCCTCATTTAAAGACTATATGTCATTGCTCCACTTTCTGCTTCATGCAAATGTTTCTGTGTTTATTTACACATCATGGCTTCATTGCATGGCTCTTTTGTTCCTCCCTGTCCTCACACCCACATGAGCACATTGACCGGACTCCAAAATACTGGTTGTGTTTGTCCGATAGAAAAGAACAGGCAAAACAAATTAAAGAAAAGAAGAATGCCAAACTGTAGAAAGATACGTGTAGCATTTAGATGATTTTTTTCCCAGTCTGATTTGCTTTTATGTTTAATTTAAAAGCAAAATGTGATCAGTAGCAAAAAGCTCGGTGAAGATGCAGAGGAGGAAAAAGAGTGAAGCTCATCAGGAAACATAAATTCTGTTGCAAAAACATAATCAATCCCTTCTCAGAAAGCCTTATCTTTCTTTACATGGAAACTGTCATTTATTAAGATAGTATTTCCTGACTTTTGTTCCAAGAGACAAGAGGTTACCCGACGACTAAAGTCCAGCTCTGCTAAAGTTCCTTCCTGTTAAAGGTTTATTGATCCTGCAAACAGGCAGTTGTTGCTATGACATTGCTGAGGTAGATTAAGGTAAACTGACAGGAAATGGGGTCAGGTCTCACCACTTGTCACTTACTGTACAGCGGCTCTGCTCAAACTTAGCTGGGGAAACACCATTTTTTGTGGCGCGTTAAGAGTTGTGGGGAAAAAACTAGCATAAAATGTAGGCGGCAGAATATTGTGGGACTTTTAAAGGGATCTTTTTATAAAAAGAAAAAACCCACTGCAAAAATGTGTTCATATCAGGCTAAGTCATGATCAAGTGGTACAGTGCCTTGCTAAAGTATTCGGCCCCCTTCAACTTTTGCCATATTTCAGGCTTCAAACAAAGATGTAAAATGGTAATTTGTGAAGAATCAACAAGTGGGACACAATCACTTAGTGGAACAAAATTGATATCAAGCTTTAACAAATAAAAACTGAAAACTTGGACAGGCATGATTATTTGTGAACCATTCCATTGCAGATCTTGCTTCATGTTTTGGATCATTGTCTTGTTGTAAGATAAATCTCCATCCCAGTCTCTCGCAACAGGTTTTATTCCAGAATGGTCCTGTATTTGGCTCCATCCATCTTCCCATCAAGTGGGGATGGTGTGTTCAGGGTGATGAGCTGTGTTGCTTTTATGCCAAACATTTTGCATTGTGGCCTACAAGTTTGATTCTGGTCTCATCTGACCAGAGCACCTTCTTCCACAGGTTTGGTCTGTCTCCCAGGTGGCTTGTGGCAAACATTTAACAAGATTTTTTATGGATATCTTCAAGAAATGGTTTCAGCATTATCGCTTGCACAGTGCACCTTGGGATGTTTAAAGCTTGGGGAATCTTTTTGTTTCCAAATCCAGCTTTAAATTCTCCCCAACCAACAGTATCTCGGCCCTGCCTGGTGTGTTCCTTGGTCTTCACGACGCTCTCTGCGCTTTAAACAGACCTCTGAGACCATCACAGAGCAGGTGCGTTTATACGGAAACTTGATTCCACACAGGTGGATTCTATTTATCATTACAGTCATTTAGGTCAACATTGGATCATTCAGAGATCCTCACTTGACTTCTGGAGAGAGATTGCTGCACGGAAAGTAAAGGGGCTGAATAATTTTGTGTGCCTAAGTTTTCAGTTTTTTATTTGTTAAAAACGTTTGAAATATCCAATCAATTGCGATCCACTTCATGATTGTGTTCCACTTGTTGCTGATTCTTCACGAAAAAAAATATAAATTTTGTATCTTTATGTTTGAAGCCTGAAATGTGGCAAAAGGTCGAAAAGTTCAAAGGGGACGAATACTTTTGCAAGGCACTGTATATTCGGAAACACTTTTCAAATCCCTTTGCGCTAAACCCTATAACAGACAGGTTTTATTACCAACATTTAACCATAAACTTGCATAGGACAGATATTCCCACCATTTCTAATACATCAGGCTAAAAGTAACCCCTTGTGTTTTTCCAGTCCCACAGTCTAAGGACCCCTGAACACTCCACACAAAACTCTCTGCAGTGTTATTTAAGAATCTCCAGGGGTGTGTTTGCTTGTGGCTTCAGTTGTGTTCACCAAAGCTCATCCACATTCATCTTACAACACATCACAAACATTCAGTCTTTTCCTCCCAGCTGAGCACCTCCTCACGTATTCCTGTCTTTTTCAACATGGGCTGAAGTGAGTAATACAGGATATACTGCCATCTAGTGGAGAGGCTGCAAACAACAACTTGTGCCCCTTCTCCAACTGCTAAGGTGGAACAATTGCTGGAATTATACAATATGAGTACCTCATGACTCTTTTGAGTATGTAACTCTTTTTGAATGTTTCACTTGCACTTCTAACTAAATGACTCGTGAAGGATAACAGAAAAACAGTGAAGTGTTGCCACAACTTTCAGCCAGTAAACCAGGATCTTTCTTTGTGAACCTAAAAGGGATGCAGGTATGAGACGCATGTGTGCTTGTGTTGAGTAAACGTATTCATTTTTTTTAAAGAAAGGGCAACATTTATTCAGACATTATAATTTGTTAATAACATCTACATAGTTTTAAATTAAGATTTCTTTAAAACTGTAGTACTACCTGTGATAGTCTGCAGTTGCACCTCCCTGGTTCATTCACTCCTCTCATTGTAGAATGACAAAAACATACAAACTCAAACTAAAAGTTAAAAAACAATAAAAACCCTACAAACTGTCCTTTCAGCTCTCTTTACAAACACAGAAGAGAATACTATATAAGTCATAGTCATAGTTAAAAAGATGAGACAAGCTCTTGTTGGTTGTTAGGCTGCTGAGCAAAGAGCAGCTGGACAGCATCGGCCAATCAAGAAGCATCCTCAGCTTTTTTTTTCCTTTATAAAAATAGTTGAATCTGTTCACAGTAGAGAGGCAATGGTCCTGCAAAACAAAGGAGGGATTACACCCATAATTCCATCATGTTTAAATATGTGCTTTTTCTGGTGTTATAGTGTGATGTGACGACAGAATAAATCTTACTGATAGAGGGATCCAGTTAGCTCATCAACCAGTCCGCCTTAATGAAAACAAAATGAACACACAAATTAGGACGAACCTCACCAAACAACACGACAAATTCAGTGAGGGTGTTTGCTGTCACTTTTTTACCTGGTGTGCAAACTGTGTCGCACAGTATGGGGCAAATGTAGCAGGATGAGCAGCTCTGGAAAACATTACATGATTACAATGGAGGCCCTCTGTTCAAATAAATCCTGTTGCATTAACACTTTGCTCGTTGCTTACATCACAATGTTTGCAGTGCTCTGACTCATCTCCCTCCTCGCAGGGGCAACTGTTACAGTTTGTGGAGCAATGCTGAAAGAGACAATAAGCACAGAAAGCTGAGTGACTTTCCCTTCTGTTTCCTGCTAAGAAGAAATGAGGAAAATGGTTAAATGCAGTTTTTTTAATGAATTGTTCTGTTTGACACTGAACATTCAAATAGTTCAATACTTTACCTCACATATGGAGCAAATACTACACAAAGAGCCGGAGTGGAATTGCTGTGAATCAGCGGTCTGTTCCTCGTCGTTTGCGTCTGCAACTTCATCTGAAACAACATAAAAAAACAAATGATACTTTTTCTATCTACTCCGTGTCAGGCCTGGTAACATCACCCCTTAACTCCTCCACTAAATTACTGAGGTTTACCTTTGTTGACTTACATGTTTTAGACATAGCCATTCATTCTTTCTCTATTTTATTTTTTATTTTTTTTAACCTACAAGCAAGATTAGCGTAAAAACAAAACATTAATGATAAAATATGAAATCAGATTTCCGAAAGCTTGTTGAACTTTATTTTGAACTTTTACTCATGTAGATTAATCCATGAATCACTCCATTTCTTTCAGTGGAACAACTAGTGGAGGCCATTTTCCTTTCTCTGACTTCTTTTTACTCAGTAAATATAGTTCAGAGCACACCCATTTTTCAAACTCAGCTCTCATCTACTAACAGGTCATCAGCAGCAAACCTGACAAAACCAGACTATGGGCCAATATGTAATTCTTCTAAATATAAAGGACTTGAGGGGTGAAAGCAAAACCTGCTTTTCAGGTTTCACTATTTTCTTCAGTATCTAAGTCTGACTTGAAGATTACTTCTATCTGCGTGTGGTTTGGGACTTTGAGACTTTTATGGTAGTGTGTGTCTCGGGTTCTCAAAGGCACCGTCAGCTGAACAATGAGAAGTTTAGGTGCTGCCTGGTGCCAGTTACAGAACAGATAAGCCCGTTTATTTTAGGACTGATATGTGTGACAGCGTTCCCAAAGTAGCAGCGGCTAGTCGAGCAGTGTCAGAGGGCTGTCCCACATCCAGAGTCCTGCCAAAACCTTCCCTCTTATTTTGGGATTGTGTTAATGTTTCATTTGTTTGAATCATTTTCTCTAAAATAATCAGAATTTATTCAAAGTGCAGCTTTACCTTCATCGTCTTCAGCATCAACCTCCTCCTCTTCCGCCACATCCTCCACTTCAGTTGCTTCCCCCTCCTCTGTTTCCTCTTCTTCGTCATCAGCTTGTTCCTCTTCGTCATCAGCGGCTTCTTCCTCCTCCTCTGCCTCCTCCTCCTCAGCGGCTTC
>CAJRST010010001.1:8127654-8231595 GCA_907169785.1 Menidia menidia
GCTTCTTCCTCTCCCTCCTCCTCCTCATCAGCAGCTTCTTCCTCCTCCTCCTCCTCCTCCTCCTCCTCATCAGCAGCAGCTTCTTCCTCTCCCTCCTCCTCCTCATCAGCGGCTTCTTCCTCCTCTCCTTCCTCCTCCTCTTCAGCAGCTTCTTCATCCTCTCCTTCTTCCTCCTCATCACCCCCGTCTGCCTCATCGTTTTCAGCTACCTCTTCCTCCGTGCCATCATCACCCTCAGCAGCCTGCCCCTCTTCAGCCACGATCTCCTCCGCGTGTCTGCTGTGGAGCTCTTCCTCTCCTTCGGCCACATCCTGGGTGCTCACCACACCAGAGAGCGGGGCTTTAGACGGGCACAGGAGCACCAGCAGAAGGCCCACCATCCAACCTCTCACAAGTCCCATCTTGGAAGTCTTCCACAGTCCTGAAGCTGTAAAGGATATTTACACCCTGTTGTTCAATTCTTCCACGCCAAAACCAACACGTTTGTTGTGTTTTCAGAGCTTGAAATCCATAAAACAGAGAAACCAGAGAAGTTAGAGAAAGGCTGCTGGCTGTTCGGGGATACTCTTCAGGTCGACGCTGTGGAGAGACAGTTAGAGGAGTGCCGGATTTACAGGAGGGAGAAAGCGGTGTGCCGGCCTTGTGCTGGGAACACAGAGGACTCGGTGAAAAGGCAGCGCGTGAGGTGTGGTTGTGCAGCTAAATGCACATGAGTGACAGAGGCACATGTCCAGGAAGAATGCTCCTGATGCCCTTAACACAGTGTATTCGTTGGGTGGGTGTGGACATGTGTTTGACTGGAGGTTCAGAACTGTTGGGGGGTGGGGTACAAGTAGTCAAAGAGCAAATGGGAACAAGAGGGAAGGGAAAGTTTAATTACAGAGGCCAAATTTTACAAATCAAGTATATTATTAATCACAAAATTGAAAGACTAAAAAACCCCTAAAATGTTGTCTTTGAAAACAAAACAGCTCATCAAGGGAAACAAATGTATATTAATGTATAAGTAACTAATCAACTTAACCCAAATCATTTAATCTAAGCTGTGCTGAGGAACACCAACTAAATCAACAACTGAAACTAATCACTGAACATTAAAGACAAATGTAAAAGCTTTAAAAAGAAATGCCTGGAGGCAGATGAGACACCATGTTACGATTTGTTTTTGATACACAGCATTCTTAAATGTGGCTTGTAAATTGATCAGGGGCTTGAAATCTTCACAGACAGAAGTCCAGAAGTGTAGCGTGTCAGAATGATGTATGGAGTAGATGTAAATAGAAGGGAATAGAGAGGACAGTGGTCTGAAAATGTGTAGACATTTCACAGTTTAGATTGAAATATATATTTTACAATCAGACGTTACATTTGAAACTTTGAGGCCAAATTTTTTCCACTTTATTTCACTTTCATTTAAATTGCCCACATGGACGACACATGTATACACATTTGCACATACAACCACCATGCAGTGGGGGGGGGGGGGGGAAGGCAGAAACTGATGACACTGCCTCTCTGTGTGCCACTGCTGCCTGCAATTGACAGGTGGCTCGGCTAACTATTTAGAGTGAAGGCTCCTTCAATAGCTTGCTCCACTATGTGACCTTCAATAGAACCCAGGCATACTGAAACTCGGCACCGTGCACCTTTTGCTTGACCAAAAACATATCTCTCAACACCATGTCCAAGGATCTTGCTCACCAATTTTGTATACAATTTAAATCTAATGCCGATACACTACTTTTATGTGCCGTTTTCTTATTTTAAATGAGTATCTGAAGAGATTCATATTTTGCCACAAAAATCTGCAGCATTTTATAAGAAGGGGTCCCTGAAACTAGTGCAATGGACATTCAATACATTGTATGCACTTTTTTTTAGGATAGCTGGAAGACACACATCACAATGATCTAGAAAACATTTTTGTAGCAAGTGTTATAGCTTAGCTAAGCATAAAGACTGAATTCAGCAGGAAATAGCTTGCCTGGCGCATTCTAAAAAGTAATAAAACCCCGCTAAAAGCATGTGCAGCTCCATCAGTCAAAAGTAACACATACAATTAGCTAAAAATAGCAGGCAAGTCAACAGTCCCCTAGTACATGCCAAATCCTTCTTTTCATGTAGTCTATCTAAACAAGAAATAATACAACAAATAAGCACCATCAACTATACAAAGATATTACAACAAGTATTTGATAACCAAGCTGGTATGGTTGCCAGACAACATGATTTGTAGATTGATCTGTTCATTTGCTAAACCGTTTCTTCCCAGTGGGGTCAGCGGGGCTGCTGGAGCCTATCCCAGCTGGCACGGAGAGATGGACTGACAGGTCACCAGTCCATCACAGGGCCACACAGAGACAGACAACCACACACACTCACATCCATGGGCAATTCAAATTAATAAATTAACCCAACATGCACATTTTTGGGGAGGAAACCTGAGAACCTGAAGAGAACCCACACACACATGGGGAGAACATGCAAACCCCAACAGAAAGACCCCTGTTTCAGGGGATTTGAACCAGGAGTCCTCTTACTAAAAATACAAGACAGAGGATTGAAATAAGACACTCTGCACAGGACAGTTTTTTCTACTAACTTTAATTTAAAAAAAAAATTCTTAACAGGGTTCATTCATTCTCATATGTATAAAATGTATTGATAAAAACTAATATTCAACACCAATAAATGATAGTAGTATAAGTAACCTTTTCCTAGTGTTAGAGAAAAAATAAAGCAAAACTGTGATGCCTTCCCACCACGTAAAAAACATGAAGTGTCTATATGGTATAATAAAACTATTTTTTTTAGACTAAAAACATCTGGGCATTGGCAAATAAATGGCAATAAACATATATAATTTCATCATAACATTTCAGTAGCCTTGGCATTTAAATAAAACTGCATTTATTCAATACTATCAGAAGCTGTAACATCTTTAACCTTTCTTACTGATATTGACCTATAAGACCAGTAACCTTGGAGGCAAGCCCAGAAATAATCCATGCTGTAAACCAGCTTGACCTGTTGGTGATGCATGCTCCTTAAGCAGAAAGTACGACTATGTCTCCACCAAATCCAGTTCAACTCACTGAAGAGGTAAAGGCATCTGTGTGGAACAATGCAACAGGGAAGATGAATGAGTTATACGTAATAACAACATCACTGTAGGCAAACATCCCTCTATTGTACATCAAACTAGCCAAACAGGCTTAGCTGCAAAAGCCTCTAGCATTTCAGCTTGCAAAGGTTTTTTTCTGACACAGCTTTGTTGCATTTTGGAACCGATGTAGATTACCTCTTACTGTAGGTGGCGGACGAGAAGGTTTAAATGAGCTGCCTTGTGCCAAAGTCTCTACAATCCAGCTGAGAGCATTGGAGCAATACTCCATCTAAGCGAAAGGGGAAGAGCAAAGAGGTTATTGGGAAGCAGTAACTCCAAAAAAAATAAATAAATAAATAGCTTGTTTCTTTTTATTACTTTAATTTAAAAGGATTATTTGCAGAGTAAGTGCATTTGGTCCCACATGAGCCCAACTAGTGACATCAGCCGGGGTGCTGGTTACCATAGGTTATGAAAAAAAACGTCATCTGTCACTTTTCAGTATTACTTTATGCTTGGCATTTGTAATTCTGTCATCTGTGTCGACTCCCTAAAATTAAATCTACCAACGAGAGTTCTGTTTTCTCTTCACTAGGTTAAAGAAAGCACAGTCATCAAACCTTTGACAGAGGTCCAAGCAGCATTCACATGAAAGCCTGGATTTAGAGTTTCCCTCTGAAACAAGCATTGTAACGATTCACCTCACATGTCGAAGCTGGCTGAGATCTATTCATTCGGATCTAATAGAATGCTTCAGTATTCTGGTAGTGTAATGCTGTGCAGTATTAAGACTGGAAATCAGGATGAAACAGCTAGTCTGGTTTGTGACTACAAATTCCTTCAGCATGGACTCTAGAAAGATACTGGCAAGGAAATGGTCCTGCTTAAACCCCAATCATCCACCACGTGTTCCATCTTCCATCCCCTTCAACCTCATTGTGGTAGATTGTCTGCTTTAAGAGAAGTAAAAAAATAAATGAAGTCTAGTGTTTACCTCATTCTCTAATGCCCTTAATCTGTGGTCAAAGTCTCTGCTTTCGGTCAGATGTTTCAAAACACCATCCACCCTGTCAAGAAACAAAAACAAAAAAATTCCCTCATTGTGATGTCAATGAATCAAGAATTTCCATGTGGGAGCGGGACAGTGTGCTCACTTGACACTCATCCGTTTGAGTCTCTCTGAGTCACTGCTTTTCTGGATTTTGTTCTGAGCTGTCATGAAGTCTTCTTTTTGAATGGTTTCCCAAGTTGTTAATCTGTTTGCGGCTTTCCCTCTCAACTGGAGCACTAGTAGAGAAGTAAAAAATTCCATCAGTCAGAGCATTTGTTGAACAAAGCTGAGACAACAAAAGCTGGACAGAAGCCAGTGCTTTCAGGGAGAAAGGATTCTGGATGCTTATTACTCCAACCCGCTGGTTGGAAGAGCCCTAAAAGGTATCAGATGGTGATCAAATGTGCAAAAATAGAAATGTTATCCTCATTTGTACTTATTCCATAACCCCGCAGATGGCCGCAGCTCCTTTTATAAAACAGCCAGGACCCAAACATACCAGGTTAAAATGGGCTGGATAAAATATCTTGAAGAAACACAAGCTACAGCTTGCTGTTTGTCTCTTTTTAGCTGCATTTGCATTGAGTAATCTTCTTACAGAATCTACAAATGAAAAAGTTAAGACACACCAGGATCTGTGTGAGAGCCTTTAGCTGAACAACTGTATTTGGAGTGTAGCTTACTTTGTCTCTGAACATTTGATTCCATGGAAAACATTTATAAGTTGATCTGATATCAGGCGATTTAATTACACAATTTATGCAACCAAATCAGGTAAATATGGAGTGAGAAGTCCAATTACTGACCAAAGTGGTGGATCTTGATAGAAGGCACTTTGCGGATGTTTCTCTTGATGAAGAGGTTGATGTGTGAGAGGACAATAAAAGGAGGAGCCAGGGATGGGCGGGAATGGTACTGGACAATCAGGTTGTAGCGCTGGAACTTCCAGTAGATGTCACTGTTTGCCTGAACTTCATTGAAAGTGTAGCTGTGAGGATGCAAGCAGGGAAAGGGGAATTCTCAACAAGCACGAGTCATTTATTCAGCCCAGTGAGTCACATTGATCAGACGGAGCTAGAGGGATAAACACTATTATCCTTGTTTACCTGAACATGGCAATGAGAAGGTTGATGAGCAGAATGTTGGTGACCAGCAGATAAACAACCAGCAGGACTACCACAAGCCAGTTACTGTAAAGAGTTCTGCATGGCTCTGCACCAGCGTCGATCAATGTCACATTATTTGTGCAGTCCATATCCCACTGCTTCCCAACTGGAAAAAGAAAAGACAATGGAATGGATGCAAGATGATAAGTGTTAACAACAGTGACCTTTAGTTAGAATTTCACAAGAAATCAAAGCAGCAAAGAATAACGCTCATACCATCAACCTCCTCCACAGGAATCTGTCCAAAGATGTGCAAGTAAGGCCTGTAGAAAACTCTGCGAAAGATGCGATCCAAGCTAGGGTCGTAGGAATAAAGTAAAGCCTGATTGGCTACACCGTATGCCATGAGCCAAACGCCGAGGAAGAAGAGGAAGAAGAAAACGTCCTTCATCTGAATAAGGAAAACAATCATTTTGCCTTTACTTTATATGATCAGCATCAACCCCCTAACAGCCCAATGTCAGTAAACCAAATCGTTTCTCACCATCTTGCCTACAATGATGATTTTTGGTCCCAGCTGTTTGTGAATGGCGAAAATGTGAATGAGGCGAAGGGCGAAGACCATGTAGTCAACACACAGCACTTCCCGGCCAAATCCATACGACCACTTGAACATCCTTAAACACATTTTGAATAATTTGGCTGAATTTTTTTTACGACATGGGTGTCTCCAAACCTTTTTTAGAAGATGCTAAAATGTCATTTAAACCATAGTCACACAGACGTTATAGCAAACACTATACAAGCTGTTCAAATTTAAAAGAGAAACTCTGTACCAGTCTCTCAAAATGGAAGTTTTAACCATCAAAACTAATTTGCCAACTTAAGTGGAGCCAAGTCCATGACTATACAATACCCCTAAAGATATCTGAAGGGATACCTGCAGACCAGTCCTATGATGAAGAGTGTTATGGCAGTGAGGTCACATTTATTCCACACATCCTGACTGTAGACCCTGAGGCTTTGACGCCAAGTCATCGACCCTAAAAAGAAGATCTTTGGGAAAAAAAAAAAAAAAAGGATCAACCTTATGGATGCTAAAAGCAAGAGATGGAGTGACAAGCAAAAGAAATGCATCTTTAGAGCAGTGGTCATTCTTCCACACATGGGTGGATCACCTTCACAGCGTCTAATCCACGACCATAACGTACTTTTATTGAACTGTGGATATCTGCTTTTTGAGAGCATAAATGACAGAACAATTCGTGAGGTGAGATCTCTCCACACTCACCTCTCTGATCTCCTCACACACGATGGTGAACACCCAAAAATACAGCACGTACTCGGTGATGGCCGGTCCAGCAGGTGGAGGCGGCTTAAAGTCCACCAAAAGCACGTAGGCAAAAAGCAAGAGAAAGAGGAAGTACATCAGGACGTTTCCCAAAAAAGAGGTGACGGGGGCGAACCAGAACTGGCGCCAGCGTGACACGATGAACGGTCGTTTGGGCGGTCTGTGTGGCTGGGGCCTCCCTGGGTGGAAGGAGCAGAACACAAATTAACTACTGATGATCACAGCAGGCAGACACTGAAATCAATCACTTCAGCTGTCAGACTGTTTTCCTCCCTCTCTTTGGCGCCGACAACCACTGGACCTACCTCTGATGGTGCCGATCCGGGGGGTGGTTACTTCTTGTGTTTCAGCCTCACTGTTGCAACAAGAGACGAGTGAATCAGCACAATCAAATACCAACCAGTGTGTCCCATTCAAGACTGCTCCTTTACACCCCTTTTTCTTTTTCCCTTTGTTTAAAACTCTGTGTTACACTAAAGAACATTGGATCGTCTGATAAAAACCTGAAAAAAACACGAGGATAAATTACAGGTGCTTGATGTCAGAGAAAGAGAAGACGGTGGCCCCATAGAGGTTGTCAGCGTCCCGTCCAGGATAGTCCTCATTAGGCTTCCCCTCATCCTCTTCTTGATTGTCTTCCTGCTCCCTGGAAAGAGGTGTACACGAGGTAAAAAAATCTATATTTTAATATCCATACATTTTCTGAACCACTTATTCCTAAAGGGGATCACAGGGGGACTGGAGCCTATCCCAGTATTTAATGGGTGAGAGGTGGGGTACACCCTGGACGGTCCGCCATTCCATCACAGGGCCAAACAAAGACACACAAGGACAAACAACCACACACCCTCACACTCACTCCTAAGGACAATTTAGAATGTCTGATCAACCTAACATGCAGGTTTTTGGATGGTGGGAGGGTTAGGAGAACCCGGAGAGAACCCAAAGACACAGGGAGAACATGCAAACCAATTTAATTTCATTCTTACCTGAAGGAGATGAGATTGGTGTAGCAGAGGAGGGGGCAGAAGAAAGTCAGCAGGAGCTTCCACACCTCCGTGTTCCTCTTCATGTCACCCCACCAGATTTGAGACAGCAGAGACTGAAAGGGACATTTGACCAGTTACACTAACTGTAGTTCACTTCCATGAGAGGAAGGAGGGCTGTGTTATTAATCTCAAGACCAAAACATATTAAATATTTTTTTTCAGGAATTTATTAGTTGAGTTTTAGATGAGCGTATCTAAGGGATATTACACTGTGTGAACATTGATTTGTGGAATTTCAGAATAAAAGAAAGGTCCAAATTAAAAGGAAATCTAAAAGAACTCAGACACCATACAATGACAAGCTTGATTAGTTTAAAGCCATTTCTTCCACTTCTTTTGCAGATAAGAAAGGCAGTTAAAGCAATGGTTAATTTAATGTTAAAATCTCCCCGTTTGACAAACAGGGGTATCTACAAATTTGAAAATGAAGAGATGGTTAATTTGATGGTTGATTTTATAACATATTGTGGCAGTTTTTGGCATCAATCAAACTCTGACTGAAAAATCTTAGGAGTGAGAAAAAATCTCCAAAATATGAGCATACAAGTTTACAGATGCAGGTCTTCTGCTCAGAAGGTCTTGCATCAACACCTGTTTAGGTAGACTTAAATAATAAATAAGTAAATATGTAATAAATAAATAAACAAATAGGTAAAGAATGACAAACCTGTACTCCATCGTGGCTGAAGAAGAGTCGCGCATCCGCACCCATGCCCATCTGTAAGCAGGTGGTGCCGCCCCAAACAGGAGATTTTCTGATGAGCAGTGTGAAGGAACGGCTCTCATCGCTGCGATAGCAAGAGCTGAAGACATCTGGCATAGAACAAAGGAGACACAAAGCATGTGGAGTGGAGTTTTTTGGTTGGGTGGTTTCATGTAAAAAAATAAGTGATACTCTTTAGTAAGAATTGATGTTAATGTCCAGCAAATCCGACCAAGCCACTGCGAGTCATGGAAAAGATGTATTTCATGTGGCGTTTATGTTGACGAAAACAAACTTCAAAACATACAAAATCCTATTTGCACTGGCAGGGCCCTTTCCAAAATGTTCATATTCAAATAAAAAAAACAGCAAAGAACTTCTCAAGCAACTATTAAACAGAATATTGCTTTTTTGTTTGTTTGTTTTTTGCTTCACTGAGCTTGATCCAACCAGTGGCAGGCAGATGGGTGCATGGCCTCACCATGTGCCAGGTTCTCAAACCTCTGCGCCAGCTCCTTCATGGAGAGCTTGGTCTCAGTCTCAACCTCCAGCTTGGACAGCTCTCTCAGCACCTTACAGCCACTTAGAGCACTCAGCACCGGCTCGCCAGTCTAAAGAGACGACAAAAGTAAAAAAAAAACCCCAACAACATAATACTTTAATAGAAGAAAGAATAAAATACAGTTAAGAGTTAATACAGTTACAGATAGAGCTGTCAAGCAGTTCGATACTTTTACCCCCATACTGTGCCAGAATAAAAGGAATTGTGAGGCACTTTCACTTCAAAAGAGCATTTTCTATTTCCATGCTTTTTTACTGAGTTTGATGAAACATTACAAGCCATTTGTCACTCTTCTCCAATTTTTTTGTAATCTCTACATAAAAATGTAACATACAATATTAACAACTACATTTTTCAAATATCTAAATAAATATGCAAAAATCCGTTCTGTTCTTATTTTTTTTCTTTTTTGCTTTGATTTCACATAAGATATACAGTATATATTATATTTAACACACTGGCTCTCCCTGTCCTATACTGCTCCTTCTTACTGTGAAGCATTATATTAGATTTCAATCTTGCAATGTTTATTTGTTCAGTCCGTTATATTGGGAGATTTTGGAAAGACTGCATTTTTTTCAACCAACTGATTAGGGTTAAACCTGCTCCTCAAGGTTTGCTTTATGTCTAAAAACTTTTACCATCTCCCAGAAGAAAGTGGCCATCTCACTCCGATTCTGCAGGACAGCCCAGATGAAGAGTGAAGCCCAGGGGAAGAGGCATCGCATCTGTCTATACTGACAATCTCCACGCAGCATCTTGCTGACACGCTGGAAGGATTAAAAGAAAAAAAAGAAGTGGGCTTCTGATTGCCCTCAAGATATAAAAGTTTGGTCAATGTCTGCTTGCTGTCTAAAATGAAAAATTACCCTTAGAGCTCTCCTTTTGGATGATATTTTTTCTAAGCCCAGAACTTCATAATAAAATGGCTGACAAACATCACCCAGTAGGAGTTCCAGGATCCCTGAGACCTAAAGAAAAAGTGGGAATCATAAAATGCTGTGTTTCATTATCAGTGTTACAACATTCATCTTTCAAGTTATTCAGTTAATCAGGTCAAAATCCCTTCCATCCGAAGAGTCACCTCAAAAAGGCTGATCTCCACCACTGGTTTGCTCGAAGTGTTCTCTGCTATCAATTTGGTGGGTGAATCTGGTGCGATGGATGAGGTATTGGGAAAGGCTGTATTTCCCAGACGCAGCCCTAAGCGGCGCTGAAGCAGCTGGTATAAGAGCGTTCCCTCTGCCACCGATTGGTAGAGGCTCTCCAGCCTGCCATACGTCAAGTAGTCCAGGATGTTCAAGCCATTCTCGGTGAAAAGTCGCACAAACTGGGGCTTGTCATTAATCAGGGCGTCCGTCATGGAGTCCTCCAAATCATCATACTATATAATTAGATAAAGGTATGGGGGGTTAATACCTATGGACACTCTGAAGTAATAACATCTCTCGGTGTGTTTTTCTACTTACCCTCCACTGGATGTCTCCATTAAAGAGTTCACTCTTGGCAATGTCGACCCTGTTCCATGTAACGGCTAACTTGAGCTCTTCATTATACGGACTAGCATCAACTGAAGCGCGGTGCTTACTCGCTGCAAAACAAAGACAAACTTCAAAAGATGAAAACTCCAGCTGTCTTGTCACTTAAAACATCTGAAGAACTCAGACTAGTTCTATGCACCTCCCACCAATGCTTTAAGTAGCACTGTGTCAAAGTCATTTGGACCCTCCTGCTCTCCATGATAGACCGTAATCAAATCTCTGTTCTGGTAGATGCTCAGAGCCTGCAGACATGGAGCACAAAGACAGATAGCGTGGAAAAATGTGAAAAGTTGAAAGTGCGAGCAAAAAGCACCGTTTATACTGAACACTTTCCAGACAATGAAGTCAGATGCTCTGTGTTGGTACATTTTTGCATAAATGTAAACAGTAATAGTTCATATTTGCAAGCATTTATGTAAATACAAAGGTTACACTTCAATTAGTGGGCTGGTTGTTCAGGCTTTCCTTTTGATACTTTAGGAATCATTCCCTAACTTTCACTGTTTAGTGGGTATTATGTGCAGTTTCCCCCCTTAAAAAGCACAGTTTGTTCTACAGCTTTTTTGTGACAATGTATCGTTTTAACCGCTAACATTGTCACTCAGGAGGGTAGGGAAAGCACTTGGAGCTTGATGGTCCTCCGTTTATTTTAGTATGCTTTGAGTCTGATAAAAGACATGAACATAACTAAACTTTTGTTTAACCATTTTTAAATGTAAAACTAATGGGGTAAAGGATTAAGGTAATTATTTGAAAATATCAAAACTAACTCCATGCATTTGTCACATACTGACATTTTGCTGAGCAAAAAGCATCCAAAAAATGATTTAGCTGTGACGTCAACAGACAGGTGTTTTTTATAGAAAGAGCCATCTCTTTGTGATTGTTTACAATTAGGTCAAAGGTAAATACAGTCAGACTATAGAAAATCTTTGAGAAACGTGCATCAACCTACTGTATATAATCTTAAATTATGATCAGCGTAATCAGCTATTGTCAGCCCTCCTTTCTTCTTGTTGAAAACATCCCCAACCCAGCAAAACACACACATACACCCATCCACATACTGTGAGCGAGTACATTATGGTGCAACATGAAAATAACAGAGTGCCCCAGATTCCTGAGCGGAGGCTCAAACAGGAAGTAGTCAGAAGCCAAATGACCTGCTGTAAACAGATAACATAACATCCTGCGTGACGGGGTAAAAGTTAGAGTATCGTTCAAAGGGGAAACCAAAAGTTAAATGATAGCATGAATTTCTTCTTTTTTGGGGGGGGGGAAATGTAGAAGCTATGAAACAAATTATTGTTCTGTTTAATATGTAAAAAAAAAATAAAAAAATAAAAAATACTTGCCACTGATCGAAGTACTCACCTGTTCTACAAGTTTGTCTGTCACAGCTTCTGTTGGAAAGTACTTCCGAACCCGTTCTGCTACTTTTTCTTTAAGATCCACACTGGGTGTGACCTCGCCGTCGCCCTCACCGGAGGACTGGACGCCTGGGGCTGAAGACAGATTCTCCAAGATGTCACTCAGGAAATCCGCCATGCCCCCAGAGCCAGCCAGCACCAGCCAGGGCATGGAGCTCTTTAGTGAAAGGTCCACTCTCTGGCAGATATCAGATTAACAATAATTCCAGTGTCATGGAAAAAAATAATGGAAATTGTTCTCACAAAATCTCACATAAGGGTCTGATAAGCAACATAAGCACTACCTCCAGCATGCTGGCTTCGCCTGATATCAGCATACACAGGACAGGGATGTCAATACTGCCACTACCTGGGCACAAAGAACAAACAAAGGTTTTTCTTTTATCATTATTACTTTATACTCACACGTCGGGACAAATGAGAAAATGAAAACAAAAATAGAGAAAAAGAACAGAGAAACAGAAAAAACACACTATGCATGCTTTTTATTCTTTTCTCCTCAAAATATTCTGCATGTTTTCACATGTTGGGGAGCCGTGTCTGAAATTCTTGTCATGGCATGCAATGGCTTCTATCCAGAGAATACCAGAGTTTCAGTTTATTGACACAAGCATTGATAATGGATCACCACCAGAGGGCCAACAAGCTTGAATCTGGGGTTGAACGTACACTGAGCCTCTTAGACTTGCGTATGTTTTCTTTCCTTGTTGCTACATTTACACAAAGACAAAGATCCTAGATGTTCTCCTCACCCCATATCCCTGTGCGTTGGTGGGATATGTAGTCCTCCAGTTTGGCTCTGAAACCCGTCTCTCCTCCCCTGCGGCCCACACTCCCGTCGTCCACCAACAGGAAGGCCTGGTAGTTGTTGTCCAGGCAGCAGGAGTCCCGGGATGTGTTCTGGACGTAGTACTTCGCAGGAAAGCTGCCCTGCAAAAGGAGGCAACCGAGGACCATTGTTCCAGGTTTAAGCACTTATTATGTTCTGCAGTCAGGACTTTACACTTGCCAGATGAATAACATTCATAATGACCTAATTTTGTGTCGATTTCACTGAAAAGCTTTAACGGAGAACACTTTAAATCAACATACTGAAAAAAACAAGAAGTTTATTACTGTAGTTGGTGTGGATGACACCAATTGGGTGTATGCTTTCCTTTTTTTTTCCTCTCCCGACTGGTTTTCGAATGTTCAATCTGTCTTTATATTAAAATAAACTAGTATCCCCAACGCAAATATTATAAAGCTGTTATCCTAAACTGAGAACTGGGAATGCTGTTAAACTGAATTTTCCATTCGGGATGAATTCAGTAATTTGAACTGATCCTATTCCTTTAATCAACACATCTGATTAAATTCAATGAAAGATTAGAAATCTTATGTATAAATGTAACCTTTTGAACCTATCCATTTAATATAAATTGGATGTGTCTGAGCAAGGAAACATCTAAAACCTGCAGGACGGCACGTCTCTAGAGGACTGGAGTTTAAGATCGCTGCAAATGTAGAAGTAAAGATCCACAAAACTATTCTTATTTAAAGGAGACTCCTATGGGCATACTTTGGCATAATACAAGTGAGATAAAGTGATGTGTGTTAAAAGTGTATTTATATTAAAAAAAGAGTCCTTGTCCAACCTGAGGGTTGACCAGCTGCTCCTTGTTGTGAACGAGACCCCACGGAGCTATGCCCAGCGCCACCACCTTGTTGAGGCTGACCGACGAGGCGGCAGTGGCGTGATCCCTCACCGCCTCCCCCACACACCTGCCCACGCCTTCACGCAGGCCTGCTGTCAGGATCCACGCACCTACGTGGAAAGATTGAAAAACGTTTGGGAGAAGAACACATTAAGTTTTGAGTTGATTTATTCCATGCATACTGCTTCAGTTGTTACTTATTCATGCCAGGAATTTAAAATAATATAAAACCAGGTGTGTGTTTTTTTTTCTTTTGGGGGGGGGGGGGGGCAAGTAACCTCCAAGTTACTTGCCAGATATGTTGTCTGTGTACAACTTTGAATCAAAAGGCCTTATATTTTACACAAATCTTTCCAATCTTTTTTTTTTGCAGTGTAGCTATTGGAAAAGAAACACATGACTAACTAATCTGTAAAAAGTAATAGTTTATCTTTAAAGTTGAAAAGTGTTTCATGGTCTTCCAACATTTATTGATGGAAACTGATGGAAAAAGAGATTAATAACAACGCATGACAAAAAACAAGGTTGAGTCATAGTGCAGGTTTTGAATGTGTTAAGGATGTTGTTTTAAGGTGTGACAGACACTTGTAGTACCTTATCAGCCCATAAGCTGGATGTATGCTCTCTTAACCCTTCCGTGTTTTAGCATGTGAACCTGTGCGTTTTCATTTGTTTTGAGAGAACAGTCAGTGACCTTAGATAACAGGGGACCAATATCGCTCTGTGCCACCTGCACTTGGCAAAGAAATGGCCAGGAAATGGCCATTGTAGTACCAAACTGGAGTCAGACCCCTGGGGAGTCGTGCACTGTAATGGGTCTACATTTCACAACAGTTGGATTCTCTCAGCTATGACTGCCCTGGCCTAAGAGTTGTGCCTTCCAAGGAATAGATTTAAAAGGTAGGCAATTCATTGGTTAGTCTTATGAAACCCTTCACTTTTTTTTTTTAGAAAGGAGACATAAAAAGGCAGAGACAAAACAACCACAATTAAGTAATATTTGTCGATCAGGAGGAAAAGACAGAATCAGAATTTAGATATCTAAGCAAAGCATCTCATCTGATGAGTTCAGAAACTCATGAAAACAAGCCACATGCCTTTTTGAGCATATAGCTGCCAAGCGTACCAGCAAAGACCCAGCACTGCAATAAAAATCAGAGGAGGTTATTACCTCACAGCTGCAATCTGAGTTTCTTTACCTGTGCTTTGAGAAGCTTTCACCAGACCCTGTCTGAGGACCTCTCGAACCCAGGTCTTCACCTTTGCTCTGCCTTCTCCACCCACAACAGATATAACCAGGTTGGGCGCAGGGAGCCCCCAGTGGGTTGTCATCAAGGTGTAAACCATGGACGGCAGGGTGTCCCATGACAGCCGCAGGAACTGAAGTACACATTAGAGACATGATTGTATTTGGTTGGCTAAAAAGGCAAAAATACTGTCTGCCTGATTTATCTCATTTTAAAAAATAAACATCTGAGCATGTTAGGGGCAGACTTGGATATTCTGAAGTAAAGCAGCCTCTCAGTATAAGGCACAAGCCCCTAATCAGTGCTTGGCCTTTGTTTACTCAGGTGCAGCAGGAGGGCAAAGGTTGGGAAAATCAGAAGTACTGACTTCAACAGCCAGCTCATTTTCATCTATTCTGACCACTTTCACAGGCATTTCTACAGACTTGATCATACTCTTTAAGGCAACAAAGAAAGTAACGCTGAACGACCCCTTTAAAAAACAAAAACATTTCTATGGCTAAAAAGAGAGGCACTCACGTAGCTGTGTCTCTTGCTCGCTCCTGCGAACTGCAGCTCTCCAAAGGCATCAGTGGGGTATTCAGACGAGTGCTGGGCGCTGTCCCAGTGGTTGACGATGGCTGTGCTGAAGTAGTCCCCCAGAGCCACAGAGGCGTGGGCATCTCTCGCACCTCCACACTGACATAGCCCGCCATTACTGGCAGAGGTGCAAAAACAACATACGGGAGCAGCTGATCGTCGTCTGACCACCACACAAACAGAGTATCTTACAGCAGACTTCTCAGTACCTGAACGAGTCTTCCACAAAGGTGGTGCATACTCTTTTCTTGATGATTTTGGGAATCCAACTCTGAAAAAAAAAATATATATATATTTTTTTAAATACAGCAAATTATTCCATAGGCTGTTGGAACTTTAAATCCAGTCTTACCCTGCTATGCATGTTTTTAAAGGGGTGAAGAAAATGCAGTTAAGATGACAAATGTTGACTCCGGCTCTGAAAAATAGCTGGTGATGAGCTGGTGAGGTTTGCCACCTAAACACCTGACTGTGACTTCTGACGAGGTGCTGCAGTTTCAGCTCACGTTTCTCAGTATGTGAATATTTACAGTCGACATAAAACTACCTACATGACCGCCACGCGTCTGGGCCCCCGTCCTCTTTGAAATTTAATAAGACAGGAAAATCATTTCTTCTTATCGATGATATGCTTTACAGTGTGGCCTAATCAATCATTAAAAAATTACTTGAATGGTGAGTCATCTTAAGAGACCAAATTATTGACAAGCAGGAAATGTATGTCTACCATTTTCTGGTTATATTTTCAACATTCCAAGATATGATAAAAAATATTTTTTAAAACATTTCAATAAGAGAAGAAAGTGAACCTGTATACAATGAAATCAAATGTCTTTGTCTTTTGTTAATTTTCATATGATCAAGGCTATACGCTGAATGCGTTTCGTATCTCAAATTAGGTCAATCCTCCAAGGTTTGCAGTCTTATAAATGTCAATATGACTGAAATTCATAACCCATTCATGATAAAGCTTTTACTTAATCCAATTAACACGAGACACTAAAGCTATACCTTGTAAATCAGTGTTGTCCTCGCAGGAAACAAATTAAGAATAAAAGCATCAGAAACTGCAATTTACATGTTTTGGAAAACTTTACACAATTGGTTTTATTATGTCTATTTTTTTAAAGAATTTAAATGTAAGATTTTACTCTTGTAATAGCCTACAGCTACATCAAAAGTACTTTATTTTTACTCCTGTCAAGTAGAACAACATTGAATATATACAGAATATAGACTATTCTGAATTAAATAAACTTTTAAACTGACATACAAAATCAACTGTATTAATATTTCATGAGTTTATCAACGATTGCATAGTTGCTTCTCTTGTTTTTATAACATTTGCCAACAAGAGATCTTTAACAAAAGGTGAAATATCCAGGCTTTTTTTTTCATCATCTTTATCAGGCTGATCGCAAAAGTATGTACCGTAATGCTCCAAGTATGGCCGCAAAATACAATAAGGAGCGCTGGCTCGGCCACAGTTGACAACAGACATAACAGGATGGCCATTGCTCCATTAAGTTTACCCTCAAGTTGACCCAAAGCCCGGCGTTTAAGAAGTTGAGACACTCAGACCACGAAGCTGCCCGAATTACATCTTATATTAATGTTGCATCTTAAACCCTGGGCAGAACGCTTCCTTTCCGGCTTAAACAGCCGACATATAGTTAGCTTGACTTTCACCGGCTGCTGTTCTTGAAGAAGTCGCCCCAAAAAAAGTAGCTGAGCCCGACCACATGATGCGTTTACGTACACTTCTGTTTCACAAAGCGTCTTGGGTCCCCAAGGACAGACGCCAGCTGTAGCCCCTGTTATTATTACAGACAACACAGCGCACAGTGTGATGTCGACAGCAAATGTTTGTTGACTTTCGCCCGCAGGAGCGGGGAACGACTCAGTGTTTTCAAGACGACTTCCACTTTTTTTTGTGCTTTCAAATGAACAGTCTTAAAAATACTCGCAAACTTCACGCCGCCATTCGTTTTTAGCAACGCAAACACAACCCACCTGATCCTTCTCAGATTTCTTATCTGTGCCGCTTCCTGCTTCTCCTGCTGTGTCTTTCATTTTTGCCTTCTCTGTCGCTGTTAGTGACACAGTTAGGAGGAAAACTTTCGGGGTTTACATTTCTTTCTGACCATGTTCCATTCAGTGCTGTCACTCGTCAAAAACCAGTCCGGAGCGCATATCTGCAGACACGGAAAAGGGGGGGTGGACAAAAAGTACGAGCCACCCGGACACGCCACACAGGTGAGGGTGTGGTCCCACAGCAGGGAATTTAGTTCTAAATCCTTCAAACTGTCGAGCGGGAGGAGTCGATGATAACCACTAAAATGTGTCTGATGTATGACCACATTCCACCACTCACACCCCCCCATGGTGGACCGCGGGATGTCAGGTCGAAGTAATTAAAGTGTCAAAATTCGCCACGCGCCTTGAAACTCATTTAGCAAACAGAACACCTTCCTGGTTGTGAAACCTAAAAAGATAGAGTGGTCGCGACCCTGATTTCCAGAAGAACAAGTGTGTCTCATTCTGGTATCTGCTCCCATCAAAGCCAATGACAGTCAGTGTTTTGGCGGTAAATGCAGAATGTACTCTGAAGACCGGAAAAGCCCTATCCTAAAAATAAATTACAAATCAGCCAGCTGTAGAACTTCGAATTCCCTTTAAAAGGCACCAAAGATGAGGACAACAGCAGTCTGTAGGCGTCCTGAGCAGTTATCCAGGTGTGAATGAACTTACTCCACAAAGCTGTTCATATTAAATATTTATTGTGCAACACATTTAAATAGGATATATTTATCATTTAAAAACAGAAATATTACACATCATCATCATCATTATCCACAATCTATGTGGCTAATGATCTTTAAGCAAGTACCAGTTAAGTAGAACTAATAGCCTATATAATAGCCTATATATATATATATATATACACTTTGTAGATAAATGAAGGCACTTGCACAGTCCTTTTGGTGCCATAGTTACTTCCAGGACCTATCTGCCAAATCCTTGTGGGTCACTGGCCTTCTTTGACTGCTCTTTCCCACTTGTTTTGCTGATGTGGTATAAAGTGTTGGCTAGGTTGTGAAGCTGGCACGTCCCGAGCTGGCATCCACGCTGAAGTGCGCGCCGTGTCCGTGGCTTCTCTGCCATGCTGTTGTTGATATAAAATACAAACAACAGATGAGTCCAACATGAAAAAAAAATAATTCTGTTTATCAAAGAAAGACAGAGTAAGGCCATTTCATGTCAGCTGCTGATGCCAAATAGAGTTTTCCCCTAAAAGTCTAACTACATCAAATGACTTTATCATTTCCCCTTTCCAAGAGGGTATACAATGTCATTTTTGCCATAAAAGTTAACCAGCGCCAACTCAGCATTAACAGTCCGCCCTAAAGTATGTGACCTGTAAACAATGAGGGCTTTCCAGTTTACAGGATGTTTGTCATTATGTACCTGTCTTTCAGAGCGTGTGGTTCAAGTTGTTTGTCCGCTGAATGAAACGGGACAATCTTCACCAGCGGGGCATGCGTCTCCTGCCCATTATCGGACCCTCTCGCGCCCACGGCCTGAGCAGCTGCCCCTGAGAGGAGGACCTCTGCTTCAGAGCTGCAGGCACAACAGAACACAGTTATGATGGGGTAACACAGCCGCCTGTCTTCTGTCTGGTTTTACAAGTTGTTAGATGTGAGCTTTAACTGTTTTGATGGATCACTTGGCAAGTGGGGTGTTTCGTGTATTTCCCTTCAGCTCCTCTCGGTGTGGTTTTATTTTCACTCACCTCTGTGTAAGTCTCAGCGGGGTGGCAGCAGTCAAAGGCACAATCAGCAGCAGAAGAAAAGTTCTCTCCATACCGCATTCACCTATGAGGAGAACAAATGGATCCGCAATTACCCCACTTATTTCTTATATCCAAAACATTGAGCAGATAAAAACTGCATGTTAAACTAACGGTAACTATAAAATGCTCTTACCTCCAGGAAAATGTTAAATCTGCTGTTGGGGAACCTGTTCTGGGCCTCTTGTGGATTGTTAGATGTCCAAGTCTGTCATCTGTGTCCTCCTCTGGTCCTTTATAGTGACATGGCATGGTCGAGGGGGTGTGTCTCTGATATAAGGAGTTGGAGCTGATGAGATCATCTCCCACACTTATAATGAATCAGTTCTGTTGGCAGTTTTATCCTCCGTGTACAGCAGCTGTGAAGCTGGACCCAACTAATCTTTAAACAAAAACAACATCCACATAAATTATTGTACTTAAATTCTAAGTGGCCTTGTACCTTCTTCTATGTTTACGTCGAGGTTTATGTTTTCCTTTGCCCCCCCGAAATCCTCCCCCATCCCACGCCTCCCTCACTACACTTGCTGCAGAGCAATTGTTCCAAAAATCATTCATTCATTTCCATCACCTGCAGGAAGCCCGCTGAGCCCAAAATAACCCCCGATTTTCCTCCAAGCTTTTCTTTATCGCCCCATTTTTCCTGTGCCTTTTTCCCTTGAGTCACTTTTGCCGTCACCGTGTTTATTCTTGAAATGTCCTTCACTCACATCCACCTCCCATTCTTATAGTCTTTGAAAAACAGCTCCTTGATGTTGCAGCTGTCCTCAACATGACACATCAACTTTTACAGATACTCTAATTAAGCGGCTCTGTCCAGGATTGCTTTTTCTGGCCTACTGAGAGCATAGCAAAAATAGTCAGTATTTAAGTTTTTAGCATACTGCCATCTCTGTGGAAAATGGTGATCTAACAAGGAGTCAGTGAACTAACAAGTCGTCAGTTTCAAACTTGAACATTTACAGCCTCCACACTGCCTCTGACCCTCCTTTAGACTTCAGCCTCCTCTGCTGCTGTGCAGCTTTCCTGTGACTACCGCCATAGCGGTTTGGAACGTCAGGCCAGCTCCCTGAATCATCGTCGGTGCACGTGCACCTTAGAGCGTAGGCACTCAAATGATTATTATTTTACTTCTGATTAAGCATGGATTGCGCAGCCGTTGGGTAACACGTGGTGGTGACAGGGGCTGTGAGCCGCCGGGAGGCACGTCCTCTCTGCACAGCAGCCCATGTTCGCCTGCGGGGTCCAAGCCAGGAGTAGATATTTCAGTTTTACATAACCACAAAACCTGTTTGGAGCAAATTCAACTGTAAAAAAACGGTTAAAAAAAGTAAAGTAGTTAAAAGGGTGTAAATGAGCTACAGCTTAATGAGCAGTGATGCAATTTTAACATGTGTTTTTCTGTTTTTGTATGAGAAAATCTTGAGTTTTGTTGGTCACAAATTGGCATTGTTTTGTATATCTTAATGAGCTAGACAGTAAATTCCTAATCTAATTAAAGATTCCGCTTTATGCCCAAAGGCATCTCAGAAGAGATCCAATTGGGGCATTTAATAATAATTTGTGCAGATTGTTTTTTTATCATTGTAATGTCAGAACAAGTACTCCCTCTGTCATATCACTTTATCTTAAAACATTAAAAGAAGGAATCATCATATTTTCACAACTTTGAAGCTGCAATCATGAACTGTTTCTACATCATGATAAACTCAAACAGCCAGTTCTTAGCATGATAGTCTAGGTATAATTAAAAAACTATTAGTGAAGAATACATCAATCTACACAGATCAGCCTGTACAAGTATCTATGAAAGTGTTCCGTTTCCATCTGATCAAAAATAAATTATTACTTGTTGTTGTGCTGCATATTAATGCTTAACAACCTTCAAGGGTCACACAAACAGCTGGACATGTACACTGACCCTCCCCGTTGTCAGTGGAAGTTTCCATATGTTACATCAGCCCCAGACTTTCAAACTGGTTGTGATGTCTCAGGGTTCTATGAACACATGGTTTATTTTCAGATACAGTATGGGAAAATAAAAAATCCGAAATCAATTTTAAAAAATCTATATCTGAATGGACGAAAACACCATGTCTATTCAACGCTCTGATCAGAATCGGTGGGGACTTTACTTTGCAGTTACCAAATGTGAAAAGCAAAAGTATCCCAGCAAACATGGCCATGCAATTCCACAGCATCCAAGAGAAAAATTCTCACTCAGGTGAACTGGCCCTTCCCAGCCTCCAGAAATAGAGGTCAGTTGCGTGTAGACGGCGTGCGGTGTCTTATGTCACAGGTGTTAGAACAGATGGTCACAGCGCTGGTTTGAGTCGGGATGGTAAAGGCACACAGTTCAGGATCACGCCAGTGATGGCTGTTTGCTTCCAGAAGTAGAAGTTTATGAAGGTCGTCCATTTGTCGTACCTCTGACTCATTGCTCTCCTTCACCTAATTCATCTTGAAAGAATCAGCCCTAACTTCCAGGAGGGTTCTTTGTGAGGACCCGCCTGACTTTTCTCCCACTATTTCTGACGTAGCGCGCATCCTGTTGTTTTAAGGCACCAGCCTGCCACATAAGCTCCCCTCTGGGTCCTGTTTCCCTCACTGGCCTGGCACTGGAGTAAGCATCCTGACCGGAAGGCTTTTCCCTCAGACCCATAACACTGTCTCATCTGGGAAAAAACACTTTGCCACAGATGTGTAAATTTTGTGTGTAAGTTTCCCAGCAACCTGAGTAATTGTTCAGAGGGGGTTTGCAACACTTGTAATAAGATGTGCATTTTATAGGATAAGATTCATGTATGAGTTTTATGTTAAATTTGTCAATGTGTACAGTCACTTTGTATTTTGAGTTTTGTGTTCTGTGAACCATAAATGTTTTATAGTGTCTAGTTGTATTCTTGTTGCATGGGGTAAAAAAAAAGTCTTCTGAGACGGCTCAACCACAGAAGCAGTGCCATCTTGTGGGAACAAAAATAAACCACAATCTAACTAAACTACATACATTATAAGTAATATATTCTAAATTGGGTTTGGTAAAAAGTTTAATTTAATCAAACTACCAATGGTTTTTCTCAGTTAATAATAAAAAGAAAAATACTAACATCACCATAAGAGATTAAGTGGATGCATTTTCAGCAGTATTTCTCCTTCAGTTTAGCCTGATTATGCAAGAGTTAACGAAGATGGACGGGGAAAAAAAAAAGCATCTTGGTGGCTCAGTCACTTTCCCGAGTTCTAAACAGATTTATGAGAAAGCGTGCAAAAGCTGAGCCGAGAGGGAGGGTTGGTCAGCATAAGTATGGGGAAACCTGTGAGAGGTTAGAGGGTCAACACTGGGAGATCCAAGCTTAGAGTCCATTAGTGGATTATAACCATAAACACTCCATGGCTCCTGCATCTCTCTTGGATTAAAGAGGGGACAGAGAGATAGGCTGGCTGCATGAGGGTAACTGGAAAGCGATTGAATTGAAGCAAATTCAAGGTCAGAACACAACAAACTGCATGTACCTGCAGTGAGACGGACTTGGCGGAGAGGAGAGGAGAGGGAAGTTTGAAGGAGTGACATCACTTTGGATTCTGGGATTTTAAGTGATCGCCTACATTATTTCACCTGGCTGATAGACTGACCTGCTCAAGGTAGGTGTGGGAAAACAAAGCTATGGGTGGTCTGCTTGCAGTCTTTACATGTGTGAATAAATTCAAATTAAGTGGGGATCCCTAAAAAAAAACAAAATCAGCTCTATCAGCAGGGAAGCATTTTTCAGTTATCAATTAGATGAGGTGTTAACAGCCATTTACTCAAAGTGCATCATTCTTTTTTTATTTTATTTATCATTTTAGTCAACTGACGGACCAGATATATGTACAGTACATGTTTTGCTATGACTTTCACTATAGATTGCCTCTCCTGACCACCATTCTCATTGTCATTGTGTAACTTTCATTTTGTTATGGGCTGAATTATCTGTGCGCAGGAAGCATGGATGTGGACGTTGAGGGGATTATCCAGTGCATCAAGCAGGGAGATGAAAATGGTGTCCAGATACAACTGCAGGAGTTCAACAAAGAGGTAACACCACACACAGACTCATACTTTCTCCCACACAGCATATCACTGCTTTACTCTTATTAATCCTGTCTGTCCCTGCAGTACGCCCAGTGCTTCTTCTTCGATGCAGAGGAAAGGGAACGACAGAAAGTAAGTTGTGTGCTGCTGCGGCGCCCTGAGAGGTTGCTGCCCTATTAGAACATTGCCTTACTCAGTCTACACCTGGAGAGTGAGTAAGCCTGCCCGACAGCCCGTCTGTGATTAGTAATTCTGCTGTATCAGTTATCCCTGATCCTCTGCTCAGGCAGATTGAGTCCACACAGACGGAGAGAATAACTGCGCTTATGACAGAGTTGCTTAAACAGTGACTCAAGTCGATCTCAGTTGATTGTGATTTATTTCTAAAAAGTATTGACTACTTAATTTTATTTTATTTTCTAAAACGATTAAAAAAATTCCCATAATTTATTTTTCAATCAAATTCTACAAGACACGTTTGTCCACTGATGATCATCACGCTGATAATTTTTCACACACACAAACCAGCCACCTCTCCACCGGTCAGTCTAGTCAACAGCCTTCATACTTCTCGCATCATGAAATTGTTCGGCAAGCAGCTTTGTGAAAACGCCTTTAGGAAATAAAAGCTACTGCTGGAGTTTTTAGGAGGCTTTCTGACAATGTTCTTCTATCTATTGTTTGTGCCATTACTCCATGAACATGGCTTGTCATCGCCCCGCAGCAAAGAAGACTAGAAGAGGTAAAGTACTGCCATGATTTTAAACATTTCATCTTTAAAAGAAGCTTAAAACAACGCAGAAAGCTAAAACACTGTGAAAAGTGAGAATGTACGTTTTCATTGCATCAGTTCAGGAAGAATAAAGTGAGGGACTATGCCGATTCGGACTCTGACGGGGAGGACTACGAACAGGAGAATCGAGGTCTCCTCCTCAGACAGGTCACTTGATGCCATCTTTTTTTTTTTTTGGTCCTTGAAAGTATCCTTTGAAAAAGGTCATAATATATTTTCCTGTTCCTCTCACCAGAATTTAGCTGTGGTCCTCGTAAGGTTCATCAAATCAGGAATCAAAGGACACCTGCTGAGAGTGTGTCTGCGCACCCTGAGGATCCTGTCCCGAGACAAAAAGATCCTCAGCCCCCTGGTGACCGACAGCACGCTCCTGAATCTGGCCAAACTAGCGGGGCTGACCACGAGTGATGTCAGCGAGGAGCCCACCGACCCCGACAGTGAATTCTACGATAACATCATCGCGTCCCTGGCAGAGGCCAAAGTGCTGCAGGGCCATGCCTACGAGGAGGAAGGCGAAGCCGAGGAGTACCTCCCCATCGACGAGGAATCCAGAAGTGAGACCAACAGCGGAGAACTGGACAACATCAGCTGGTCTGGGAGCCACAGGACCAGCATCAACGAAATGCACAAAGGGGGCACCCATCAGAACGTGCTGGAGCGAGGGAAGAGGGACCGCCGAGAGAGCAAGATGGATAGAGAGGAAGAGGAGGAGGACGGGGCCCACGAGGAGGAGGCGCTCAGGAAAGAAGCCATGAAAGTGCTGTGCAACGTGGTGTACAACAGCACCTGGGCACAAGAGAGGTTCAGTGGTCTCAGGTGGGCCACACACACAAACAGAAGGAATGTGCTGGGCTAATTTTTTAATAATCAAAAATATAAAAGACACAACTGTTTGATTATGCTAACTACATGTTGATTTCTTCTTGAACATGGCAAGTTTAGTCACACATGTAGTCAGCACAACTATTGCAAATCCAAAGGTTTTGGAGGAAATCTGCATGGCAGTCTGCACCTGTGAGAGCTGTTGTTTTTCCCTTCAGGCTCCTGAGTGGTCTCATTGAGCGTCTGTCCTCCAGCGTCAGCTGGTCCACTCCGTCCAGCCTCCAGTTCTACGAGCTGCGCCTCATGTTTCTCGTCACTGCACTGCGACCCGAGCTGAGCGCTCAACTTCAACAGGTAGCAAGGCCGGAGGTCCTGTCTGTGAGACGGTTAATTGTCATCACGAGAAAATGTGACGCTTTACCTGGTATCCTCCCTCAGGAGGGAGGGCTGCCAATCCTCACCGCGGCCCTGGAGAGCTGCCTGGAGGTGCAGTGGAAGGAGCAGTACGAGTGTGTGCTGGACCGTGCGGCACCACCCATATCTCTGGAAGCGTCTCAGCGGATCATGGAGATCCTCAAAATTCTCTTCAACATCACCTACCGGACCCACAGGCAGGAGCCGAGTGAGGTCAGTGAGTGTGAGGGGTTTGCAACAAGCAAGCCTGTAAGAGGAGAGTCGGGAAGAACTGTAGAAACCCGTTCTGCTCTCACTTACATGTGCTGCCACTGAGTTCATACAGAAGAACTTAAGCCAGACTTATAAAAGCAGTCGTGTTGAAATGGGTTGTGCAGCTTTCATTGTCCCCCTTCAGGAAGTTGCAGCTCTGTGTCGACACCTGGTGGCGATTCTGCGCATCTGCCTGCTCAGGAAGTGTTTGCTGTCGGACGATACTGACGAGCTGCAGGGGTGAGAATTAGGAGCGACTCTCCTGCTTCCCCAGCTTACTGTAAAATCCTACCCCCACCAACATGGGTGATACTTCTGAGTGTGTTTGGAACACCTCTGAACCTCATCCAGGATTGCCCAAAATTTGTAAAAAGTGTGCTTAAGCTTAAGTCTGATTAAGCAAGTTGAGCCTCAGTTTCATACCCAGCATTGCTTTTAAGATAACTCATAAAATACATCCTCTATCAGGTTGCACATTGAATGCTCTCACAGTCACTGGATTTCCTGTGGAAGTCATTTGACATGCCTCTTGTTGATAAATAAATATTCTGGTTATTTAGTTTAATTACAGTTTGACTTTAAAAGATTTTCTTCCCTATTTTATCTTCCTGTTGTCACCATTAGCTGCCTTACACTGTTCCTCTGCAGATACCAATCCTTAATAAGCAAAGAGATCGAGCACCCTCCTTTGTTCTTGTGTCTCGTCAATCCCACAGCCACACAGTCAACCTGCTGTCAGCGCTGCCTCTCCAGTGTCTTGACGTGCTGCTGGTGGCGCCTCTGGAGCCAGACTCCAAGCAAAGTGTGGGTGTCAATATGGACTGTGTCCACGCCCTGCTGATGTTCATGGAGAGACGCCTGGAGCTGGTGAGGGAGAAAGCAAAAAGACCACAGGGGTTAATGCTTCCAGCATCTCTTTCAGTGCCATTATTGTTTTTGTTTTGTTTTTTTGTTTTTTTTAAATGAGAATATTCTTATTTTTCTGAGACTGAAAGAGAGGCTTCTTCAAACCGTGAAATAAAGACTCCTCCTGCCTCTGTGCTTTACAGGGTGATAAGATCAAAGAGAAGGTGACGCCGATCCTCAATCTGCTGACAGAGAGCTGCAGGGCTCACAGAGAAACACGCCTCTACATCAGGAAACATGTAATATCACACAAAATGATCCCGCTGATGAAGTTTTCAAAACCTGCTCTTCATTACATCTGAATTATGCTAACGAGTCAAATATTAACACCAACATAAATCTGAGCCGGGGAAACTGCCTCACAGCACAGCAAGTCAAAATGTTAGCAGCAGATCCACCAATTCCATGTTTTTCTTCTTTTAGATTTTTACACCCAACACTTTGACAGTGAATGACATCAATATTTAATAGTAACGTTAATATTTAATACCCCCCATCTTCCCTTAACTGTCACTTTTTGAATGGTCTGAGTGTTTTCCTCCTGTTGTGCCTGCTTGCATTGAATGTTATTTATATTATTAATAAAGCTTAAAATTGTAATGTTCCCCACCCCCTTATTAGATTCTGCCTCCCCTGAGAGATGTATCACACAGGCCAGAGGATGGCTCCACAGTGAAGAATCGTCTGGTCCGTCTCATGACTCATCTCGACACAGACCTCAAACATTGTGCTGCTGACCTCATCTTTGTCCTCTGCAAGGAAAATGGTAAACCCCTCAGGATTAGGCGGATGCATTCAATTACTGACATGTCATACATATTATACAAAATGTATTCGTTCATTCGAATTTTATTTTCTATATTGCTTTTGACCCGCCCCCTACCTCTCTCTTTCCAGTGAGGCGTTTTGTCAAGTACACAGGTTATGGGAACGCCGCGGGCCTGCTGGCCACCAGAGGTTTGCTCGGAGGTCAGAGCCCCGGGGCCTACAACTCCAGTGTCCAGTATTCCAGCGACTCGGATTCCGACACGGAGGAGTACCGGCAGGCCAAAGACCGCATCAACCCGGTGACAGGGCGGGTGGAGGCAGAGCAGCCAGACCCTATGGAGGGCATGACAGAGGAGGAGAAGGAGGAGGAGGCCAAGAGGCTGATCATGCTCTTCAACAGGCTGTCCAGGTCAGCAAAGCAGCACATTTTTACAGCCATACAATGTTGATGATATCTGAGAGTATTAAACTAAGTGTAAGTACACTTAGTTTATACACACAATGTGAGAGGAAGTGTAAATACAGGCTTTGTTAATCCTAATGAACCTCTTTGCTGAGCAAACAATTAAAGGCTGTAATATTTACAGGTACGAAGTAAAAATAAATTGGTATTAATTCACCTTGAAATATCTTGTTCTAATGTTAAATGAAGAAGCGCAAAGATTACCCCAATTGTACATTATACCTTTGAAGAAGATGTGTGTCATAGAGTCTTTGTATTTCCTCATTATATATGCAGAAAAATCACCAACAATTTTAACGAAGAGCTTCACTGAAAGCAAAACAGTTTTCCTCCACCTATAAATCTCAGTGACAAGATTGAGAGCAGCATTACGGCTAGTGAAACAACTGTCCTTGCATTTGACATCTTGTGTGATTTTTCAGGGAAAGCATCATCCAGCCCATGGGAGTGAATGCAGAAGGGAAGCTTGTCCCGATAATGGGACTTGCAGAAAACTCCCTTTCTGACGAAGCAAAGCCTGAGACAGAGAAGGATGGAGATGCGGAGGAAGAAAACTGAAACATGATTTGCTTTATTTACATGGATTTGTAAACATCACATTGCTTAAGTTTATCAGTTAATAAATCCTTGTTTTAACTGTGTGGATGACCCCAAAGAAAAAAAAGAAGGTTAATGAAGAGCAACTCAGTCTTATAGTAGTTATGCTAAATAAAAGGTATAAAATGCTATTATATTTCTTCCTTTTTGGATTAATCCTAATAACATACAGTGTAGTAATGCTTTCATACTGATTTGAGTTGAGAATAAAATTCTCAATATGTTGTAGGTCCTGAGAGGGAAAAATATTTTTTGGGTGATCATGATTTCTGTGAGTGTTTCAATAAAGTCTCTAATATCTCTCTAATCAGCTGCATCTGGCACATTATTACAGTAGGACACCAACATGTGTGATGAAATCTGCACAGCATGCAGTCTGCATTTCATTCTCTGCCTGTGAAAAAGCCACAGTACGTATTGACTGATGCCAGATGCTCAATCTTCTTTTCAGCCCACTTTGTAACTGAACAATTCAATTCCAGGCATTCGTGTCATCCATCCACTCCAGTATATTAATTTAACTGTATTTCACATTTGACAGGTGTTTTCAACGTACTGTGCTTCTTATGGACTTGCACGATTAATACAATTTACAAGGTAATAAGCTGGATAAAAAACTTTCAAAGAACCGAAGGCACATTATTTTCTGGGCCAGTATGAAGAGCAAAAAGAAGTGGGATTGTTTCTCACTTTTGTACAAAAAGCTGCTAAAATAGGATAATTAATTCAGGTAGTATCCTATCAAATTGGGAACTTCTATTGTGTGTAAAAATAAAAGAGCTCATGTAAAATTAATAGCTTTGGTCAAGTTGCATCTTAAATATGTGCAATCCTTTCTGAAGTAACAACCAAAGCAATCCCACCACAATTATCATCACAAATTTGGTGCGGACCAAAGAGGGAAAAAAAAGAGAAACCAGTGGGATGCTCTCTGGTGTTTAAGGACCAAAAAAGGTAAACAAAGACTTCTTTCAGGCAGTCAGAGGTGGATTAGTACAATTCCATCAGCTCCTCCAGCGACATCTGCAGCTCTACAGATTGCAGGGAGGAGGCTCCGCCCTCAACAGCTATATTCTTCAGCATCTCCATCGAAGTCAGCACCACCTGAGACAGAAAACAAACACCACAGAAGCTTGACGAATGAGAGCATAAGCGCTTTCATGAAATCTGTGAATATATACTTTTTTACGTCTAATTTTGTTTCACAAGCAGGAAAACAACATGGAGGCTGAGGAATACAAAAACCTTTCCTCAAGGTTAGGAACTCAAGTATTTGCTTACCTCCACTGTGATGAGTTTCTTCTCCCAGGGCTTGTTGTCTGGATCAGGCCACTTCTCCCCGAGACAGAAGAACAGGGAGCATGGAGGGCAGGCTCCCCCATTACTGAAATCCACTATTCCTATAAGGAACCAGAGACTTTGACATGCTGCACCCTGCGCAAAGAAAACAATCAGAAAATAAGAGAGTCTTTTCTTTTCACCTACCTCTCACAAAGTCCTTGAACTGGTAAAGTGGATCAGGGTGCAGTTTCGAAATCTCTTTGGGCTGTTTGCTGCTGTCAAACTTGGAAAAGCTCCAGAATGCTTTGATTTCACCGCGCCGCTGTCCGTAAACCACGTGGCCCGATACTCCCACATCCACGCCATCACCCAGAATATCCAGGATCCTTTGGGTGAGCTTGGCCTGAGTTTGATCCAGCATAGCCACAGGCATTGGCAGAGAGACCAGGGAGAGGCCCGTCTCACCATCCACCTCCGTACCCACGAGTTGAGGCCTGATGAGAAGACATTTATTAACATTATTTGACTTTACTTTCAATATATGATTATACACTATATTATTGAAAACATTCAAATATAAACTACTAGGTATTTTGCTTGTGTGTGTATCTGTAAGCCATAAAAAGCTGAATTATTTTATCTTTTTAAATCCAATATGTTTTGTTTTTGTTTATGTTTTTCTATCCACTGTGTGCATGCCATTTTATCTCACTGATCTCTTTAATGTGTTCCCGCTTCTCTAATAGCTCAGTTTCATCTCAGTGCAAAGCTTTGTGGGAGCTCGCATGTGTGCACCACCTTGTCTAGTCGCCTGAGTTGAAATTCATGAGCATGTCTTCGCTTCCAATTAGACAGCTCAACTTGGCAGGAGTGGAGTGCCTTTGTGGTGATGAGATAATGGCAACTCAACATGCTATTTTACAGCAAAAGCTGCAGGTTTAGACGGTGCAGGTCCACCCACTGAAACACCCGCTGGCGGCTGATATACTGTCAGAACCAGTACAGTAACCTCTACTACACAAGTATAGAACTACTACTACATGAAGGTGTAGTATTACACAGTACTTTGTGATAACCATAGTTACTAATGCGGAAACTTAGATGGCTAAGCTTGTTATTTTTGACTTGGCTGCGATTGCCGCCCTGCACAAGAGGGAGGAACCTGATGGCGGTTTTGGAAGAAAGGTAAAATCAATCAGTCTTATCTTTTTAGTCCTTGAGATGCTTCATGCAGTTTCAGAGCTTCCATGTAATAACGTAGCCCTGGCTGTAGTGCTCTTACTAGAAACTGGCTTGTGCGACCAGTTCTGAGAGCTAAGCTGAGAGATACCCATGACAACGGCTGAATGTGATACATTGTTACAGATTGATTTTTTTTTTTTTTTTTTTTACCACGGTGAAAAGAACTTGCTCAGATGAGGTGTGTTGTGGTATGCTGGCATTGTTCACAATCGAGGTGCTTGATATCATAGTAAACAAAGCACATGTAGCCCCATCATAAATAATTCAGCCCAGATTATCAGTAGCTGGCATTATGCCACCTGAACTGTGGTGACCACAAAACATCAAATGTAAAACAGAGGATGCCATGTCAAAATATCGGAGGTGGAAAGATACAGCCTTGGTGAAGAGGCCACTGAATGCTTGGAAAAGACATCTCTAAACTGAGCTATTGGTAATCAAATTGAGGATATTCATTTGTAGGCATTTAATCATTCGACCCAGCTACTTCTAGCCAGAAAGTATAGTTTGCAATATATTAAAAACCAATAAATGTTGATTTCCCATGGAAATGATGAAAATATGAATGCCTGAGATCAAAACAGTTTGGTTGCTGAGCTATTACCTTATAAGAATTCCTCTTAATATGCATATTTTACCCCTTTTATGTAACTCTAGCAACATGAGTATTATTATCTGACACTAACATTATTTACATAAACAATATGTGTCTAAGAATAAAATCTTATTCCTAAAATAAATAATTTTGTGGGTTAATCTTCATATTTACTGAGAGATGTGGTCTATCCTCTTAATGTATCTCTTTTAGCAAGAAGATTAACACTGCTACAGTTACAAAAATTAGGAAGTTTCTTTGAAATGCAACAGGGAATATTGTCAGAAATGTTTCCTGAGGAAAATGATTCATTTCTATGTTACCTGTAAACAAGGCGGATTCCAGCCTCATTCTCAACCAGCTGCTCAGACACCTTCACTCCTCTGTAGTACACAGTAATCCTGAATTGAGTCTCTAATGATTAAGAAACAGCAGAGGTGTGTTACAATCCAATCTAATGTTATTTGGGTTGAAAATCACAACTTGTCCCTGCCGACATGCTGAATGCATTGTATTCAAAAGCCTTAGAAAAACAGATGGCATTGAACAATGTGTGCCATTTCTGTGAGTGTGTGTCATTTTTTTCTCATTTCATGGCCACAGCAGCATCCCCCAACTTACTGAAATTATCCCCATCTCCGGTCTTGTGCATTGTGTGCAGGAACTGTGCTGCGAACTGCCCATCATCGTAGGCTCCTCCTTCAGCTTCCCTCACTGGACATGCTGGTTGCTCTGGCAACCCAGTTTCACTGGCTGCACCCTCAAATGCTACTGGATCCTGTTGTTGCCCGGGCAACGGATGTCCACCAATCACAACCTGATTGTGCAGCTGCTGTTGCTCAGGAGGAAGCTCAAAGCCCGCCGTGCCCTCTGTGGAAAAGTTGGAGAAACCTGAAAAAGTGTGTTTGTGGGGAGGAACCTGGTTGTTGTCTGCCGATACTGCAGCGAGACACGGGGAGCCGCGCCGGGAGGACTACCTCTGTCTGGGCCGATGTTCAGGCCTTTCAAACACTCCTGGAGAATGTCCTGGCTGGCTTGGCATTCTGTTGACAAATGTTGTTGCAAAGGCTCATCAAACGGATGATGGATGGATGATAGTTGAGTACGTTTCTCTTCAAACACATCAAATTCATACGGGAAATAAAACAAATAAATAGTGACAGAGGTCCCTCACCTGGCATCACAATGTCTTCTGGAAGGTAGAGACCATCGACAAAGTATGGGCCAACCTGGTGCTGGGAATCGCAGACAGAAACCTCATTGAATTTGTGTTTAATTATGTCACAACACTGCTTGTGTACGTGTAAAACCCCCAGTGCCCCGGCACTCACTTCTCTCATGTTGAAGTCATCAAACGCAACAGCATCCTCTTGCTCCTGGGATCCAGCAGATGAGCTAGCTTTGAGGGTAACAGCAAATACCTTTGCTTACTTTAAATTTTTGTTGACAGAAAATTACAGTTAATCGTATTAAATACCATCACAAAGGCTCTGTTTTTTTATTAGATTTTTATCCCCATTTTTTCTAATTTATCATTCGCACTCAGTTGTGTTTTTTACACTAACATAACAAATTGACACTGCAAATATTGCCATTTTTTGGCATCATAAAATGCAGAGCCTGAATGGTGTAGTAGTATGATAACGTTCAGTGGACAAGACTGCAAGAGCAGAAGAATTTTGGATTGTGTCCCCGGATTTTAATTTTCCACAACGGCGGACACTCACCCGCTGATGCTGATTCCTCCGGCCACCGAAACACTTTATGGGGGTTAGCTACGTCATTCTTGTTATCTGACATCATTTTGAAGCCTTTTGCTCGGAGGGCACTCCTGAAGTTCCTCTTCCAGACGGAGTGGTCTCCCAGAGCTCGGCCGTTGCCACTCACCTCGGCCCAGGCCTGCGGGGGAGCAAAAACATCCACGGTGCCATGTGGTTCACTCGTCTGTGGAATGGCAACTTTTCAGTTGAAGATGCTTTTGGCGAGAGCGGCTCTAACTTTAAAGATGAGGACATCCGTGTTAGACGAGTCCTGTCGGAGGCCGTGCTTCCAGGGAATGGAGAATTCTGTTTGCGCTGGGTTGGTCCACTGGACACCTGGAAAGCTGCCGCTGTTGATCTGGGCCTTCAGCCATGGAATCAGCAGCGGTTTAGGATGAGCCATTCCTACAGGAGCAAGAAAAAGCTATGAACCATAGTAACGCATCTCAATTTATCATCACTACTGATCTTTTTCTTTCTATCTCATATGACGCAAACTACACCAAAAAAACTATGACATTGTATTTTGTTGTTTATTTAAAAACAAACTTTAACTGTTGTACCCACATTGAAACCTTCTCTGTAAATGCGGATGATTAAATTAATTAGAAGTTTGTAATTTTGTTCAAAAAAATCTTTTATTTTTTGTTGTATTAATATTTTAATATGACATGTTCCTTTTTTCTGCTTTCACTTCCTTAACAATCGCTTTTTGGCAGCCAGCGTTTCATGGAGAAATCACTGATGAGGACTCAGTTGGAAAAGGTGGATCCACAGCCAGGCCTTTGCTGTTTAGCTCCCCTCCCCACTTTGTGGACTATCACAGGATATACAACTTTTGAAGCCAACAGCTCGGAATTACCCATTAATACAGTTTCCTTGCTTTCAAAGTGGGTTATTTTTAACCAACACAAATGTAAAAATTATGGTTGGTTGCTAAATGTACATATGTACATGTAAAAATAAAGAAAAAGTGTAAATTAAAGCAGGGGGAGATGTTTGCTAGGGACCTCTTGGATCAGAACTGGCCAAGAAGAGGATGTTTATGTATATTGTATGAAAAGTACATATTAATTATGTGCACTCTCAATTCAACAACCCAAATTCAATACCAAAAAATATCAGTAGGATGGGGTACAGAGGAAACACTTTACAAAATAAATAAGTCCCTGTTAAAAGCCAGCATCATTTGGCAAAAAGGTGTCATTTGGATTTCTGAACATGATAAGATTATATCATGTATCATACATACACACACACAATATTTATATAAACAATATGTTTATATAGACATATAAACATATTTCCTCGTGTGGACGCTGGTAAACAAACCTCGCTCCTCCTCCTCCTACCTGCTCTGTGCTTATGAGGCTTCTTTCGTGCAGCAGGTCCTGGATTCTGAACGTCTTCAAGCACAAGAATCTCAAACGCGTCGACTCAAAATACGCGCTGACAAACTGCCACTCTATCGAAAGCTGTCAGTCGTTTTTAAACTGAAAAGAGAGCACCCAAGTTGTTCACGGGAAAGTCCAACCCGTCAGTTTCGTTTTCCTGATGTGACGTCAGAGCCGGCCGGGCGTGCGCTGCACGCGCACTGCTGCACACACACTGTTTCACACACTGCACACACACTGCTCACACACAGCTCACACACTGATACACACTGATACACACACTGCTTCACACACTGCTTTACACACTGATACACACACTGCTTTAGACACTGCTTCACACACTGCTCACACACTGCTTCACACACTGCTTTACCCACTGCTCACACACTGCTTCACACACTGCTTTACCCACTGCTCACACACTGCTTTACACACTGCTTTACACACTGCTCACACACTGCTTTACAAACTGATACACGCACTGCTTTACACACTGCTTCACACACTGCTTTGTTGGTGTACTTTTGTGGACTCATCTCAGACACAATAACATAAAACATCATCAAAAAACTTCCTTTGTTGAGAGAATGTGCTGCTGTTTTTACGTTACCTGGAGATTACCAAGAAATTCCCAGCTGAAAACACTGAAAGTTACATAGATCTCCAGTAAATGAGAATTTATTCCACGTCTTCTATTGTATTGTATATGCTTTCTCGGGTCACACACTCACAGCTGAAGGATTGAATATTAAATGTGTAGCACAATGAGAGACACACTATTGTGAGGTGTGACTCATGTTGGATGTGTGGCCCTGCCTCTGCTCCTGTAAAGGCAGGTAAACAAAGTCAGTCAGATGCCTGTGGTCTCTACTCTTACGAGCCCACAGAGATGTAGGACTACACCCGAAATGAAAGTAACAGAATAAAACGGTTTGTTCTTTGTATGTTTTATTCATTTCTCAAATACAGGAGAGTTCATGTACAGGACAAAGAATTTCATCAAGAACTGTACAATATTTACACGTCTTTTTTTTCCCTTTTTTATGGAAAATTAGATTGTTTTCAAAATAAGTCATAGTATGCACAAACATCAAAATGATAAAAATGAAATGACTGTTTCCTCTTTAAATATTACTTATTTATACTCCTTCTTTCCACATGGGAAAGGGATAGTTCTTTTTCTTTGCACCTGCATGACTGATGATTGAACTGAAGCACAACAATGTTTAATTTCAAATAGATTCTGCCATATTCCTTTTTTTTTTCTTTTCTTCCTTTTTAGTTATTTTACACCCACTGCATTTAATACAATAGTTCTGTCTCAACGTCTGTTCTTCTGTATAGAGGGGAAGACGACTTAGATATGTGGGTTATGATTGTATACTGATCCTGTGGAAAATAAAAAGGTACTTTAAAATGTCAGGGCAGCAAACCAGTGCTTGTGAGAGTTTAAGTTAAAAACCTCCTCATATAAATAATAAAAATGTGTTTATATATTATCACACAGCGGACTGGTGCTGCCCTTCACGTAGCACAGAATGACAGAGCGACAGCATTTATTAACACTTTCCATTGTTTTCCACCGTGGAGGAGTCCATGATCTCACTGCTCACAGCACACTCTACACGCAGTTTAAAAAGCATTCTCACCCTCTTCCACTCTTTTCAAAAGCCAACAGCTGATGTTAGTCTTTTCAAAAAATAATTTATGTAAAAACTAAGCGGTAACAGTTTCTCTTTCAACTACTGTCTTCATGACACACAGTTAACAAGATGTCAGTGGCTCCTCGGTTGACTTGGTGTGGACTGCTCCTCCTCTTTGTCCTCCCGTGGTGCGTCTCTCTCCCTTTTCATCAATGGACAATTCCCTCTCTTTCGCCTCCAGCGACCCCTGATCCGGTAGGGTCTCGTTCTCACAAAGTAAGACATTTTAGTCACTGATCAACAACAAGGAAGGAGAAAAAAAAACAAAAGAAGGCTAGTCCGAGGTCACAACAGACCCTCCTGTGTTCAATAAGAGCCTTAAAAATTTATCCTCGGATCTGAAGAATTTTGAAGAGGGTCAGGGGGCTGTACAGTGGGATCCATCTCTTTCCATGAATGTTTCTTTTTTTTGTTGTTTGTTTCTTTTCTTTTGAATGGGCTTACTTGAAACTCTTTGCCTCTCTTCGCAGGCTGACTCAGACTTTGGTGCTGAGTGTGAGCAGCTCGATGAAGGAGCTAAAGAGCGTGTCCAGCCAGCCCTGGTTGGCCATGCACTGCTGCACCACTTCCTCTTGGCCCGGGTCCTCGGCCGCCTGCTCAATGGTGTTGGTCTGGAAAAGTGGAACGAAAACATAGGCAGCTGTGAACAGATCATGACACAGAGCCAAAAAAAAAAGAAAGAAAGAAAAAAAAAAAAAAGGAAAGCATATGGCAGCTCGAGCTCAGAACAGATAAAATCCAGTTAAAGATCCCAGAGACGTGCCAGCTTACCTCTTTCTTGCACTGTAAGAAGGTGTGGTATTTATAGTGATGCAAGGAGTGGTAGAGACTGTAGACTCGATATGTCTCAGAAGACAGTTTAAGGTCCTACAAGAGAGAGAGAAAAACATGATTCCATCCATTATCAATACCGCTTATTCCCTGATGGGGTCGCGGGGAAAAATGATTGATTTCATTCCAATTAAAAAAATGAATAAATCAAAGGAAACATCTGTCAACCTGGTGTCTGGAAAACTGAAATTGCAGCAGATATGGAAACTCACGGCAGGTGTTCTCTTTTACCATAATGGCTAATTCTGTCAAAGCCACAGTTTCGGTATCTACATTTCTCGATAATTATACAACCAGTTGTTTTTTTTTTTATTATAGAAATCTCCACATTTACTTGGTCAAAGGCCAGACATTTCCTGTAGCTGCTTGTTCAAGTGTTGAGGTCAGTGAATCAAATGAGTCTGGTCCAGTCTGGGGCTGTGGAGGAACTGGCCGGGGTCATAACCACAGCGCTGTGTGCAGCCGCGTCTTAAAACACTTCTAAACTCCGAGCACGTGGACAACAGCAATCAGCTCTGCTAATATCTGGCAATTGAGCGCGAAATTGGTCGCGACTGATTCGGTATAAAGTGGCTAGCTCTGGGTCCAGCATTTCTTGGCTCCACAAGCATCACAGCTTTCAAAGAAGCAAAGTCTGTTTCATTTCAATGTGCTACTTTCCATGGCCTCTCCAGATGTGAGGACCTCCAATGTAAACAAATAAAAGAACCCCCCCCCCCCCCCCGCGACTCACACATGCCTACCTGTGGTTTAGGCAGGGTCTTTTTGACTCTGTTGAGGGTCTTACGGTTGTAAGCGTCGCCACTCAGCCGCACCCTCACCACTCCGTTGTCCAGGGGGTCTATAATTATTTGGGGGTAAGCGTGAAGAACCTCCTGTTAAGGAGAAGTGGTATAGTCAACACTGGGTGTTAGGGAACAGTTATGTCCAAATCTGTATTTTAATTTCACATAAATGGGATTATTCTGTATAACGTGTTCAGCGTGTCCTCCTCCATTAGCGAAATGCCACTAATCCCCTCCGTTGACACCGTTTTATCAGGGAGTCTGACCTCTAACAGAGTCATACACCGCTAGCAGAAAAGTCACATTTCACTTTTGTCTGGTAAATTTGAATAATAAAAAAATGTAAAAAAGTTTGCATTTCAGTGCAGAGCAACAGAGAGAGGAGCGGCACAGCGCGGCCAGATTACCTGGTGTTGGGAGCTCATGCTGACTCTCCTCAACAACCTTCTCTTCTGTTCGCTTAGGATGCTGTCAATCTTCCTCATCGGGGGGAGGTAGAGCTCATCTGATGGCCAATCAAGTTGAAAGAGGTTTCATTAGTCATCGTTCACACAGCTGCCAGTCATTTTAATACCAAGGGCAAATTCAAAGCAGCTCTTTTCTGGCTGCAGATCCATTTGCTATCCCGGGGTTTATTTCCAACCCGTCACACCTTTTTATGTGGATTTGACAAACCCATTAGAAGATTCAGCTAAATATGGACGCGGAACAGTCAACAAAGGCAACCCCACTCTGAGAGCAGTTTGTCCAGCTGGCCCAAAACTTGGCAGCGGACATTTTTCTGTGGTGGCTGCGTTTACTTAACCTGCCCCAACTTCCCCTTTAGGAGGAAAAAAAAAGCAAAACAAAACCACACGCCTCCGTGTAACTGTGTCAGTTGAGAAATTCAAGCTGGACAAAACCTGCTGTCGGACAGGCTACTCTGGTTAGACAGGAGAGACATTCTGCTGCGTGAAGCACGGCGTGTGGGGGGTTCTCACCGTCGGTGTCTTCCAGGGCTTGGATCATGTCTGGATCCAGCGCCGTGCTCACCAGCATCTCCACGTAGCTCCTGAACATCTCCCTCATGGCACGGTTGTTCACGCCGCCCTTCACTGGCACTGAGTGGGCAAGAGGCAGAGTTTCAAACTCTGCATAAAACCTTATGCCATCTGGCTTTACAAATGAATGAGTCCAAATGCAAGCAGATCAAATAAAAAAAACAAGATGCCATCTTACTTTCATTTTCACTCGCTGCTTCATCCGAGGAGTCCGATTCTGATGATGATGGTACGGATGAAGGTACATTCAGCCACTTCTTCCTCTTTTTCGGGGGTGGTTCCGCCTTCACTTTGGTTGGCTTGGTCTTGGGTGGTCGCTCGGCTTTCTCCTTCCTCTCGAATCCTTTCTTGTCCTCCTTTGCTCTGCCTCGGTCAGACGCCCCGACGCGCTTCTCCACCTTCTCCTGGTGCGGATGGACCCTCTTCTCCGCCTTCTCCTGCTGCGTGTGTGCTCGCTTTTCTGCTTTGTCCTGCTGCGAATGCGTCCGCTTCTCGGCCTTCTCCTGCTGCTGCGGCGGGGCCCGCTTCTCCGCTTTGTCCTGCTGCGCATGCACTCGCTTCTCCGCCTTCTCCTGCTGCAGCTGCACCCTCTTCTCCGCCTTCTCCTGCTGTGGGGAGACCCGTTTCTCCACCTTTTCCCTGTCAGGGTCAGTTTCTCTCTTGTCCTCCTTGGCTTTAGGCACAGCGACCGGGGCTTCCTTCTTGTCCCGAAGCTCCTTTGCTGCCGCGGCCGTTCGCGTTTTCTCCCTCTGTTCCCGCTGGACTTGAGGAGACACCCGCTCCTCTTTGTCCGGCACTCGTGGCTGTGCCTGAATAGCAGGAGGGGACGCCATTCTGGGTAGAGATTGCCGTCTGTTGGACATTGGCAGGTTATGAAACAGTAAGCAACATGACATCTTTCAGCTTCTTTTACTTAGACAAAAAACGGGGATCTGAAAAGCTACCTGAGGGCAGGTGTGGCTCGGCGCCACGGTCTTCGCGAGCATACTCTCACATAGTCCTTCTTGTTGACATTTTCCAGAAACTTCACGTATATTCGCTGGTACCGCCTCTTGGCATCTCCAAAGTAGCCAAGATACTAAACCAGAAACAACCAATTAACATTCAGTACAAAAGAAAAGCTTTGTGACAACACGTTAAAGCACAGTGTGTCCTGATAAACAGGATAGTTTGTGCAGGTGTGGCCGGTTAGCAGAAGGCTTTGGGCTGAACTCACGTTGCTCGTGGCACAGAACTGTCTCTGGCCGTCTTTGATCTCTGGGCTGAACTTCTGCAGCAGGGCTTTCTGCACCCTCCAGATGGGTGGAGGTTCACGGCCTGTCTGCAGTGCCAGCTGCTCACAAGCACACCACACGTGGTTCAGTCATTCAACAGTTACACTTTTTAAAAAAAATCTTTAGCGTTAATTTGAAGTTTTTCAAAGATACCTTGAGAGTTCCGATGTCTTCCACCCGCACCACAAACTCATCCCTCTCTCTGAAGATGCCCTCCCCGCCGCTCTCGCTCTCATCCTCCTCACTCTCTCCAACGATGGCAGCATCTTCTTGCTTCTGGGCGAGGTGCAGAGAGGTGATCTTAGGAGGTGGAGGCTCTTCGGGAGAGGCGGGGGACTCTGGCGACGGTAAGGGAGACTCCTTCTGAACTGAGGCTGGGGGAGGAGGGGAGGGTGGAGGGGGAGTTGCGGGCTGGGGGACGGCCGCCTGAGCAGGGGGAGGGGCTGGGGCAGGGGCAGGAGCAGGGGTAGGGGCAGGGGCAGGGGCTGGGACTGGGGCAGGTGGTGAGTGAGGTGATGCGGGTGCGACGGGGCTCGGAGGCTGGGATTCCTCCTGCTGCTGCTCCTCTGGAGGATGCAGGGGTGATGGGAGCGAGAGGGGAGGGAGAGGGGAGTGGGAAGGAGAAGAGGATGTGGCAGGAGAAGGAGGGGCAGAGGGGGGTTCTGGGGATTCTGGTTCTGGTGAGAGCTCGGGCAGAGGAGCTGGAAGGTATGAGGGAAAGGAAACCAAAGTCAGGTAAACCCATGTTTTTGAACATATACAGAATTTGACATTTTTTGAAAAACGACATTTCTTTAAAAGGAAAAACCTGTTTGGAAGAAAGTGAGAAAGACTTCAAACTTTACCTTCAAGCTTAGGAGCACTCAGGGTCTCCAGTTGAGGTTCCCTTTCCTCTGTCATTTCACTCTCCTCCTCCTCCTCCCCTGTGATGCTTCTTTCCTCTTCATTCTCCTCCTCCTTGCTCTCTTCCATGTCTCCATCCTCTGGCTGCAGGACATCCGGTTCATTGGACTGGGGCTGGGTGTGGGGGGTGTGCACGGTCGGCTGGGGACTAAGCGTGGGGGGCTGCATTGGGGAGCCAAGAGGGGCTTGAGTGGGCTGAGTCTGAGGAGGTGGAGGAGGTAACGTGGGTTGGAGGTTTGCCGTTAGCTGAGGCGTGTCATACAGAGCCGAAATGGCCGAAGAGATGCTCTTCTGGAGGTCCTGGTTCTTTCCAACCGAATCCTCCTCATCAGAGGAGAAAGAGGGCAACGTCTCCAGGTTCCTTTTCAGCTCGTCCTCTAAACGCTTTGGGCTGGGGCAGTTGCCCAAAGCAAGACCCCCATTCCCCTCACCGTCCCCGAAAGGAGGTGGTGGTGGAGGTGGGGGTGGTGCAGGAGACAGTGGACGCAGACCCCCGGCTTTACAGGGGGAGGTTTCACCATTGTCATGCTCCATTCCTGGGGAGATGTCCAAACCTGGGGGTCTCTTCCCAGTCTTGAGGAAGTCCAAGAACGACGCGACAAATCCAGCCTTGGACTCCGAGTCTTTCTCATCCACCTGGAAGCAACACAAGACAAATGACCATGACTCAGCTGAAACAGAGAACTCCACAGCTACTGTATGTATCTATATTCAATATCCAGCTTAGCATATAAAGAATCAAATCCTGGGGCCTTTACCCTCTCCTCCAGTCCCTCTTCATCCACTCCTTCACTGATCATCTGGCTTTTCTGTTTGGTCTTGTCCTGGCTTCTGTTGCTTTCAGTACTGCAAGGGGGTCCAGGACTTAAACCAAGAGAGGGAGCCGAGCCAACTGAGCCGTCTGACAAAGCAGGGTCGGTGCCAGACAAAGAGTCTGTCCTCAGCAAGGCGTCAGATGAAGACAGGGTGCCGATTGGTAACTTGATCTGCAAGAAACAATCAAGAGACAGATCGTGTAAAATCAGTAGCACATTTCACTTTTTAAAAAATTAAGATCTTACTAAAAAAACAAAAAACAAAGAAGAAACAGTGAGTGTTCTGCCCTGTGTGGTTAACAAACAGGCAGTAAGCTTCCTCATTAGCTCACATCTGAGGCTCATGTGAACCACCACTTGTAGCCTCGATAACAAGTGTCCATAGTCTGGTCTGATGATATTCCACATTTATTTGTTTTTCTTGGATAGAAAGTTACTGACCTTGAGAGGAGGGATGGGCTCATGCTGCTGCGGCTGGTGGTGGAGCTGCTGCTGCTGCTGATGGAGGTGATGGGAGTGCATCTGATCCTGCTCTTTCCCGCTCAGTTCCATGTACATATCCTCCCTCCTTCCTCCTCTCCCTCGGCTTCCGCGGCCCCTGCCCCTACCTCGTCCCTCCACACTGAATCCCCCTCCGACTGGAGTTGCTCCCATATCCCCCAGCATGCCTCGGGAGGTGTATGGCTCAGGCATGGGGCGGATGCGAGGTCTGCCTCTTGGCCTTGGGGGGCCCTCTCTTTTGGGCCTTGTGGGCTTTCGGCCTCTCTTTTTGGGCCCCTCTGGAGGCAGAATAGAGTGAGCGCCCATAGACGAGTAACCAGAGGAGTGGTAAAAATCGATGTCGCCCATCAAAGGGCTGAGGGATCCGCCTCCACCCTTTCTGCAGCTGGACACCAGATCTGGTAGAAGATCGGGCAGCCGGCGGCTGTTCAACCGTATGTCTGCTGGCTGGTCAGCTTTGTCCTCGTCGTCCTCAAACTCGTACTCTTGAGCGTAACTTTTCTTGGGCAGTGTGTTGGGGTCCCGGCGCTCCTTCAGAAGATGGAAAGAGCTGGATTTAAGGAGCTTCTTGGGACGAGAAGAGCAGAAAATGGGAGACTGGAGGCCTCCAGAGCCCGGTCCTGAGCCTGGCCCTCCCTGGCCGGAGGACATCTTGGCTCCGGAGTTGTTGGGACCTGCTGAACTGGGGCCCATGCCCATAGCTGGGGCCTGGGACTGTATCAGGCCTAACTGTTCGGTGTTGACAGTGGAAGGAAGCTCGTGTGTCTTGAGAGAGTCTAGATCCAGAGTCATAGCGTTGTTACTGGGCTCCTCCAGGCCATGGCAGTAGGGTTCATAACCCTGATCTCCACCATGGTGACCCATCATGTCATAGCTGGGGCCACCGCTTCCCCCGGCTCCTCCTGCACTCTGCCCAGCTTTCATTGAATCCATTCCTTCCTGCCCTGCGTGGCCTTCGTTCATCTCCTCCTGCCCCGGTCCTCCGCCACCGGTGCAGCTGGACTTGTAGTCCTCTGCACAGAACATGTCTTCCATCCCTGGGAAAAAAGAGCGGTCCTCGTCTTGGAGGAGGGAGTCGGGAAAGCAGATAGAGGTTAAGGGTACAAAGCGGTTGCTTTGTTGACCCTGGTCGGCCTTCTCCACTGGGCTGACCGTGTCAAACTGGTGCTGCTCTGAGTGCTGCTGGTCCAGCTGGCCCTGCTGCGGGGTGAGCTGGCTCGAGAGGGATTGCTGTGGGTCTGGCTGGGGCTGGGGGTGGGCTGAGGCAGAGGGTGGGGGTATGTGGTGGGGGTGGGGGGGCTGCTGCGGGTGGGGCTGGTGGTGCGGGTGGGTTTGTTGGTGTTGAGAGGTGGGGTGCTGCTGCTGCGCGTGGTGCTGCGAGAGGTGGTGCATGTGGGAGGGGGTGGAGAGGCCGATGTCGGGCTCGGAGAGGAAGGAGTGCAGCTCGGAGGCGGAGTGCTGCTGCGGGTGGTGGTGCGGCGGGTGCTGCCTCTGCTGCTCCGGCTGCTGCCGGTGGCGCTCGCCGCTGCCCCCGCTCCTCCCCGCGCTGCCCGGCCCGCCGCGCCGGTCCTCTGACACGCCCACATCGCTGCTGGACGTCTGCGACAGGGACCGCTCCAGCATGTCCAAGGACGAGACCACCGAGCTCTGCTTGACTTGGCCCGGTTCGTGCTGATGCGGCCCGTGGTTGTAGTGAGCCGCCGCCACTTCCAAAGCCTGGGACTGGAGCTGCAGCTGCAGCTGGGTGGCCTGGGACTGCGCCTGAGCTTGGTGTTTGCTTGAGCCGAGCCTCCCGCCGGCACCTTCCATTACGGCCTGCTGCTGGCTCATCGAGTGCTGCTGCTGGGAGTGAGAGTCCATCTTATGGTGCTGTTGGTGCTGCGAATGAGAGTCTATTTTGTGGTGCTGCTGATGTTGATGGGAATCCATTTTTTGGTGCTGTTGATGCTGAGGGTGGGAGTCCATTTTCGGATGCTGCGGATGCGGTTGGTGGGAGTCCATTTTGTGGTGCTGTTGGTGTTGGCGGTGCGAGTCCATTTTGTGGTGCTGCTGATGCTGTTGGTGTGTGTCCATCTTATGGTGTTGCTGATGAGGCTCCAGTTTGTTGCGGGTGGTGTGGGACAGCACCGACTGGAGCAGGTGTGGCGGCTGGCGGGACTGGTCGGTGGGGGAGTCCATGAGGGACGTGGTGGCTTGAGACTGAGAATGCTGCTGGAGCTCCGGGGTCTTCCGGGGATAGGGGATCTCCGCGCGCTCCTGCGGCTTCTTTTGGAGCTCCATTTGGGTGTGTGGTGGCATCTGGGAGTGCGAGGACAAATGCTGACTGTGCGAGGAGTGCTGCGGGGCCAGGGGGTGCTGGGTGTATGGGTCACCCCGACCATAGTGGACAACTGAGCCAAGGTTGTCATGGTGATGGAGGTGGGAGTGCACCTGTTCGGCGCTGGCCCTGCCACCGCCACTTCTGCTGCTTCCGACAGATCTCTCGTTCCTTTGCTGCTGTTGATGGTGGTGCTGTTGGTGCTGCTGCTGCTGCTGCTTCTTTAGGGACATCTCCAGCTGGTTGTCCAGCCCTGAGATGGACCCGCCAGAGCCCGCATTTCCTACTCCGGCTGTGGATGTGGCACTGTGGGTGCGTATAACACTCTGGGGGTGGTACCTCTCCTCAGAGGTCTTACCCATGTCGTAACTCATCCCTTTCCCAGAGTCAGTGGTCGGGGGCACCGACTGGGGTTGGGGCTGTGCTTGCTGGGATGTCTGCGGGGGCTGTTGCTGGGGGTGGTGGTGAGCAGCCTGAGGGGCAGGACTTGCTTGGGCTTGAAGCAGATGCTGAATCAGGAACTCATCGTCATCATCCACCTCATCCTGGGATCTTTGAGAGCCCACTCCTAACAATGAGGTATCTGCCTTAGTTTTAGAGGAGGTGGAATGATATGACTGGGGCTGGGAGGGGGGGCCTCTGGTGTCCGGGAAGCCCTGTGGGGAGGACAGAAAAGTGGGCGAGAGAACCGAAGAGATGTATTTGTTTGAGCCAGCACCTCCAGGAGACTGAGTGGGGCAGTTAGGCACTGGGGAGTGCAACCCTGGACGGATGATCCCCGAGTTACCTGACGGGGAGGGGCTAGAGTCTGGGATATGATACGAGCCTCCACCACTTCCTCCTCCACCTCTCTCATTGGTCATACCATTTCCAGCTCCTCCTCCTGACCCAGAGTTCCCACTCCCTGTGCCACTGCTGCTTCCTGCCCCTGATCCTCCACTACCCGATGAGCCGCTGGACCTTAAAAGGGCGGGCGAGTGACCTGGGGCTCCGTAGCCTAACGATGGGCTACCGGCTCCACCCAGAGAAGATGGTAGTGATCCATAAGCGGAATCGGCCCCATATAAATCAGTGGAATAGGACTGGCTTCGCCCACCTAAACTCCCATAGCCCTTCCCACCAGTACCAGAGCTCAGGTCTTGGGCCTGTGGCGAACTGAATCCCCCATAGGACTGAGCCAGGTGGGACGTCGGGGGCTGGTTGGGGGAATACGACTGTGTCTGTTGCTGTGGTGGTGTCTGCCCAGTAAGAGCAGAGGTGGGGGTCTTTACTGGTGGCACAGGAGAGCCGTAGCCTGACAGGCAGGATTTGGGGAGAGACTGAGGGGCTGTGGTGGATGTGGCAGGGGGCTGTGGCTGCTGCGGGGCAGGGGGAGGCGGAGCCGGTTGTGGGGGGGGCTGTTGCCTAGAAGGAGCTGCACTGGAGCTGGAGGTGGGGATCGAATTGGACGGATGAGCCCCTGAAGTGGCAGAAGAAGAGGACGAAGAAGAGGAGGTCGAAGAAGCGGAAGGGGGGGTGTGAGGGGTCCTTGAGGAGGATGCAGAGCTGCCAGAAGAATAGCCACTACTAGAGCTGCTTTTGGCACCTTTTCCGGCTGATGAAGAGGACGAGGATGACGATGAGGAATAGGGAGGCTGAATGATTGGCCGATACTGCTCAGTGCGAGAGCTGGTCTTGTGGTCAGATGAGGGGCTCTGGTCACCCAACGGGCTACATGAAAGGCCAGCATGCCTGTGGTGGGTGGCTATCTGTTGGTACCCCACCCCTCCACAGCTGAGGTAGTGCTGAAGGGAGTGGGCAGCTGAGGATGAGAGCTGCGATTGAGCTGGCGTCGGCCGCTGGTAGTGCTTGATAACGCTGTCCTGCCGAGGCACGGCCCTCTCCTGAGCCGAGTTGGACTGCGCCTGGGACTGAGGCTGGGGCTGCGCAGAGGAAAAGACTGATGGATTATACAGCTGGGAGGACTGATCCTGTAACTGTGATGACAGCAGATTGAACTGATGGGACTGCAGGTGCCTGGCAGAGGACGCCTGGGCTGAGCTGGCACCTGTGGGATCCTGGCTGCCCCTGTATGCAGCTGCAGCAGCACCCTGTGAGGACAGGAGTCTATCAAAACCCAGGCTGGACTGGGATGGGGCTTTGATGTGTATTAGGGGATCATGTGGGGAGAGGAGACCGTTGGATGTAGGACTAAATGTGGGTGTGTCCTGGAGGGAAAGGGAGGCGGCAGGGAAAGAGCGGCTGGAGAAGGATGCTGGATGCTGATATGCTGATAGAGCTGAAGAGGAAGGGAAGGAACCAGAGCCAGGAAGGGCTCCAGAGATGAAAAGTTCAGGAGGAGCAGGCGTGTGCATCGCTGTTAGGAAAAGGAAGACATTGGAAAATTGCTTAGTAACCACCAACCTATCAATCAAACCTTAGAAATGAATCACAAATAAAGAAAAGATTGTTGTATGAGATGTAAGAGAAAAAAAACGACTGTAAAACGCTTCATAAGACAAAAGGATCGGCACAAATGCACTGATGGAATAACGCTGTAGCTCGACATCGGGAGGCTTTTCAAATGTCATATTGACATTGGAACTGTTTGAATGTCAACACATCAGGGAAGATCTAACACTGCCCCACCTGTCTGCCATGATGGCGTGCGGAACTGGGAGAGAAGGGAGGAGGCAGAGGGTGGAGGCTGGGGACCCCGGGACTCCAGAGCTGAGATCAGATTCATCACCGAGGCATCGGGGGCAGAGGGGCTGGCATGGTGCAGACCAGTGTCAAAAAGCCCAGACAAACCTTCAGGGAGGAAAAAACAGAACCACAAAAAATTAAATGCATATTCAAGGCTACATAAACAATTGTGAAAAGTTTAGAAGCAACAACTGGGGAAATGGGAGTCATTCTCCTCCTAAAATGGAACATATGAGGCAGGTTAAATATGTAAAGGAATCACTGTTGGTGGAATCAACCTATAAGAGTGGCAAAATGCTTTAAGAACACATAGTGACTTTGTCATCCGGGGCTTTGACTCAGTTGAGCTGTAACGTGCACATTTTTCAGTGACAATATCTAACAGGGCCTGCACGGACAGACACAATAATTCATTACCAGGGCCCCTTATGGTGGTGACATGGAAGGTATGACATTTATCTTACCCAAACTCCGTCCAGCTGCTCCCCAAGCCCCGCCTTGGCCAGAGCTCCCAGGGTGGTGATTGGTGGCATAGCCCTGCAGAGGGTGTGGGGTGGCGTAGGCTTGTCTGTGAAGGAGCTCAGACTCAGGGTGGGATGATCTGGAACTCCCATATACAAGACTAGGAAGATAGGGTGGAGGGAGGGTTGTGGAAGTGTCATTAATCTCAGGAGTATTATTTACATAAATCTAATCTGTTCCCAAAAATGTGACCCATGAGAATAGTTTAAGAGCCAATTAATTTCACAACACACACAATCACATGTAGAAGTAAATGCCACTTCAACATAAATAATACACACAATTTCAAGTCAAATTAGTTTGCTGTATATATTCAACTCGAGACTTTTAAGCAAGTGAAAACCAAAAACCCCTATTCATGATTGAAGATGTACACAATTAGAACCTCAGTCATTACGTCAAAAGCTTGTTGGAGACGTTGCATCTATCAAACAGGCATCAGCAGGCAAAAAATAAAAGGGATGCTTCATTTGCAATCATCATAATTAAGTCACGGGGCCACACCATTATGTGATGCGAAAATATGCCGACTAAATTCTGATTTTCCCCACCTGAAAAGATTCCCCAGCTGTGTATGTGTGATTTACAGAGGACAGCTCAAATGCGTGGCTACCTGGGCAGATAACATGCTAGCATTCGTGCTGCTGGTGGCACCGTTTAGCAGCAGCGCACAGCGGCTACGGTGAAAATGCAGACACCAGGCCCCAACCCCAAGGCCAACGCCGAGTAGAAAGAAAGCGCAGGGCATGAACACGCAGAATTGGGCCGAGTGAAAAATATTAGCCCCTCGGTTCAAACCCAAAACAGAGGGGTTGAACAGGTCTGTGACCACTGATTGTTACGGTGATGAGGCTAACGACTGGACGGTGCATGTCGACGCAAATGTATGCTAAGCTGCACGCAGGCACCAGCGACTATCCGGGGATTATTTACATTAATTACGTTTAATAAAAGTCGCTGGTTGGCTTTTGGGTGAGCCCACACAGGTAAACGTTGGGCTGAGCAAGGCAGCCGCGGCTCCGGAGGGAGTAATGATGTTTGAGTGCACAGGCCTTAATTGACTTCCCTGCAACACAACGCTAGCTCGCAGGCTAGCAGAGTCGAGCTAAAAGACAGAGCTGCTTCGCACTGCCCGAGCACTTTTCGTCCTCATTCCATGCAAATGCGCCGCCTTTTGCCGTTTTTGTGTTGGGGTCGAACTACGCACTGCAATTTGAACGCAAAAAAATAAAGATTATGGCTCAGCTGTATTATGCAAATTGACACAAAATCAACCAAAACCATTCAAACCCCATCAGCAATGCTCTGGAAAACGATTGAGGGGGGGGGGGGGAAAAAAAAAAAAAATGCACACAAGAGACTCAATTCTAACAGTACAGCATCGGTCCACATTAAAGATGCCTTTCTTTTTGTTTGCTTCATGGCATGCCATTAACAAAAAGGGGTTTAATTAAAGGCATCCTCTCGGTTAATATGCATCAGTTCATCTTGTTGATGTCTGTCAGGGGGGCTGCTGTGAGGGCTTTGCTGCGTCTGCACTCTTCGCAGTTCCTATCAATCCTATGAATTTATCTATCAGGGTTTGTGTCCAGGCCTGCACACAGGGAACAATAATTCCAATGGACACTCCAGACATCCCCCACCTCCACCCCGCCAGGTCCACCTAAAACCCATGTCTGTCAATCACATTCAATTCATTTCCCCAACCTTTCCTTTCTCCACCCCGCCCACCCCCACGACACACTCATCCATTCCTGTTTATAATATTATTACTATGCAACTGTTCGGGTGACAATGCACCGCACATAATGGTAAGGCATGGAGGTCCATTAGAAGCCGATGGTTTCAATTTGTTTACACGGGTCACGCCGTGCCCTGCAAAGTGCCACTGATGCATGCACATTGTCTGAATCCGATGCATACCTTGCTTTTCTGTCGTAACTCCATCCTGCTCCTGCGCCCAAATCACCGAATCCTGTTCCCGGGTAATTTCTATCCATTTATGTGCTGAACAGTGCGTGCGATGAGGATGAAAGCAACGAGAACGTCGCAGGGCACAATACGGAAAAAAAAATCCAGACTCTCCCTTCTCGTTTTCAGGCTATTTTCCCCGGTTTCATAAGCAAGTCCTCAGGAGTGGAAAACAGCATATTGAAAGAGAAATGGTGGGGAGGAGGAGAAAGCTGGATGAAAAAAAGAGGGGGGTCTACGGGGTTATAATCCAACCACCACCAAAAAAAGCCAGTCTTTCTCCTTTTCCTGCGCCTTTCACGTTTATCATTTCCTCGAATGCAGATTCGGTCTAAAACCAGTCCCGGTCATGATGAATATGCCGCGGATTCGGTCGGTGATGGGCGAATTGCTTTTAAACATTTGACTTGAATGCGTCCTTTTTCACCGTCTCTCCTCCCCTTTCTTTAGGCTAGTTTCTGCTATGCTGCTAGCTCTAGAAAAGATGGCAATCGACGGGCCACGTTGGTAGCAATCATTCCCCATGGGCGACCAAAGAAATCCCCAATTTGAAAATCTCTTTTTTTTCTTTACATGCAAATCGTTCCCACCCCCCTTTCGGAGCAAAGCCGTGAGGCTAGCAGCAGATGCTAGCTGTCAGTAACGACGCATCAAAATAAAACTGGGCTGCTTTTATTTCCCCAAATACGCGCTCCCCTTTTCTCCCTTTCACGACACCCGCGTAAAAGCGACGACAAGGTTGCTCTCACTGAAGAGAACCCTGCCCAAAATACGTAGGGCAGATAACAAAAAAAAAAACGAACGAGGAAACGTAAAGAAAGCAGGCCGCGTTTTAATATTTTTTACTCATTTTCCTCCGGAGACGCCATTTTTGAAGGCGGCTAGCCGCTGTCCGTCCTCCCTCTCTCCCCCTCTGTGTCTCACCGCCGAGACTCACTCAGTGTCTGCTGTGACCTCCATTCACCGGGGATCAGTCTGCCAACCAGCTCTGCTTGCTTTTCTTGCTTTTCATCCCTTTGATAGGATAACTATTAATCTTCAAAAAAAAAAAGAGCCACCTGTTCGTCCTGTACACAGCGATCTGCTGAGACGCATTCGAGCACACATGAAAAAAAAAAAAAAATCAAGTAATAACCAGATTTATTCGCCCGCAGGATTCCGTTGACAAATTCATATGCCGAATGAGCAGATTGCAAGGGAGGAAATATTTTTTTCCTGCTTCTATTTAGATGCTTAATTTATTCATGTGACTGTAGCCTACTTGTAAGCACGTACCCTGTGTAAGCATCATGCATTCTACTGGCTGTGTTCACCACACACACACACACAGGGCATGGGCCTGTGCCACAGGGTGTTAGGGGACACTTGGTATTATCCCAACAATGCATACACAGAACAATCCAATATGATAAATGAGGAGAAATGTAATTAGCGCAAAGAAATAAAACGTCAGCAGCGAGATCTAGATCTAATGCCAACAACCACAAAGAGATTGAAAACCGACCACCGTGAGACAATAGCAACAAAGAAGAGGTGCTGAGACTGACAAAGAATAGGATGGGAAATACTAATAATGTACAAAAACATTCAATGAAACAAAATCTGACTAATTTAACCAACACCAAATGCAGTTACATAAAAAGAAATGTCAGACAAAATGAGCAGTAATGCAAAACAGCCAAAGCTGAGCCACAAACCCCAATAAGGAAATGATAATACATTTGAAAAATAATATTACACTTGGAATTAAAGAATAATAATAGCAGAATGATACAAAAAAATCAGAAATAAAGGGGGGTAAATATGCTAAATGACATTGTGTTGACACATCTTGTGCTATCTGCTTATTTTGTGTTATTTTTAAATGTGTTACAGTCTGAAAATTCTTGTCTTAAGACTGAAAAGCGGACTGGTTTTTCACACATCTGTGCCCACGCAGGAGGCCGTCGTTTCAGACTGCTGCCCGGTTTCCCCTGAATTGTTTCCTGTCTTAATGTAAATCTCATTATTTGGATAACCTGTCTAGAGGATTCAACTTGTGCATAATTGTTTACACCAGCAGATGGCACACTGGGTTTTACAGAAATGATAAATTAGGAGGGACCTTTGAGTAAAGAGGTGCTTTTCTCTTGATTGTGTTTTTCTGAGACACTGACTGTCATATTAGCTTCTCATTGTCTCCAGCGGTATACAAAATCCAACACATATGGGCTGAAGTGTCACATATGGGCTGAAGTGTCACATATGGGCTGAATGAGCTTCCCCATTATTCAACCAGTGCTGAAAATGTGGTTCTTTTGACACACACACACACACACGCGCACACACACACACACACACACACACACACAAACACACATATATATATATGCAATTGACAGGGAAATTGGAATTTAATAATTCCAATGTAATTTTGGAATATCATATATTGTTTATTCTTCCAATTAAGGTGAAATTTTAAATTAAATACTTATGATTAAAATGTTTTGACAATTATAAAAGTACAATTTGAAAAAAAAGATACGGCAACTGATCTGACTGGTGCCCTTTTTAATTATTTAAAACAAAATCTCAGGCCCTAGTAGAACTCAGAATGACCCTGAATGTGTACTGGTCTATATATGGTTGGTTTCATGCCTCAAAATTCTATGTTATTTAATTGTAGTTTGACACCCCCTAACACACACACACACACACACACACACACTCCCCCTTGTATTGGTTAAACAAATACTGCAAATCTCAGCTCAACCCCTTAAGCCAACAAAACAGTTTGGAACAAAGTGGGTAGTGCAGGAGAAGCCCTCTGCCTGCTCCCCTGTAGTGAGCATTTAAAGTGCTTTAGGAAACCTTTGTAATGCTTAATTGTTGACTCAAAAGGTCATCTATGTGCATACTCATTAGTGCAACAATAAAACAAAAGACAGGAATTAAGGGATTTTAAAAAGATGGAGTTGGTTGGTATACATAAATGGGGTATGTGAAAGTAGAGAGGGCAACAGAACTTACTTGAAGTTGGTCATAAAAATAGAAAAAACAAATCCAAACTCTAATTTGCACATTTTTAGTATCGAATTAGCTTTGCGTAATTAAATGTACAGTATGTCATCCCAACACCCTTTGATCACAGTGCAGAGAAGCTCCAAAAGTTCAATTAAAGCATTAGCTCTAATCCAGCTGGAAGCTTTTTCAATCAATACAATTTTTTAGAGTTTCTTTTATGTTATGGCAATTAAGTGGAAAAAATATGAAGTCACTTTTTCACTGCCTTCTTGACTTTTCCATGTCCCAGCCTTATCATGCATGGCCCCTGTCATTCCTGCTCCCCCCCCCCCCCCCCCGCCCGCCGCTGTTTCCTTCCATCTCCATAGTCACACTTGAGTGCAGCTCTTGCAGAAGCTCACCTCCAGCTCTCTTCTGTCAAAATGCCAGACTCTGACGAAGCCGTTCCAGCACCATGCCAGGTTATCAAGGAGGACGCTGATAAGTGGTGAGTCCTAAAGGAATGACGTGCAGGTGGCAAATAGGAATCTGACAAATTTACAGACGATTATAAATTATGAAATTTCTTCAGTTTTTATTATCTTTTGTGTCATAAACTTTGTTAAACAGCCTTCACATTCTTGCTGTGTGAGGTTTACATGTGTCATTAACTAAGAAGAGCTTAGGCTGGAAACTTGTCAACAGCGAACAGTAAATTCACTTGCCGTCATTTGTACGTGTAATGACATTTACAGTACGGGAACCTTATAGTTGTGCACATGTCTTAGGAACATAAATAGATCTGAGGTTCATGAATAGGCTTCCACGTGAGACCGATACATACCAAGCTGGTTCGTGTTACGTGCATTCAAGAAGCAACAAATATTTGGAGTATGTCCACGTGCGCTGGTGATTAATGTCAGCAGAGCTCAGAGCTGCCGTGCAGATTACTCACTCATGCTCTCATGCTTTACTAACTGCAGATAAAAGCACCATGGTCTGAGCTAAAATACGTTCCTATCAGGCGGAAATAATCCCTTGATACTCATGTAGACGTTATTCAGGGATTTTCTTTGTGCCCATAGTTGCATATCTCCTTTTTTACGTGACTTCTGGAACTTCTTATGTTAGGGACTAATTGAAAGACTGCTTTTTGAAAATCTGAATTTCTGTTTCAGTGTCAAAATGAATGGAGCAGAGCCCTGTAAAGATCTGATGGATGCTTTCCAGGCCTGTGTAAAAACTCTATCTGAAGGGTCGTAATTGATAATGAAAAACAAGGTTGAAGACGTAAGTTCATACTTTTTACCGTTAGCACTAATTACTATTTTTCCATTTTTTCAGAGATGACTTTGCTTTTTATTTAGCCAGACGATGCCAAGCTACCTCCTGAAAATCTTGAGCTTTTTTCTTGTTTTATTCTTTTACTCACAGCTTCAACTCAAGAGCCCTTTATTTCCTGTCCCTTTTCCTGCTGACCGAGCCAAACCAAACTGAACCACCTGAAAAATGGAGAGGGGAAATGATGCTGCACTTCTGATGCTATAGTTTATGTTTGTGTTTGTAAATATCATGCTGTCAGTCATGTTGCAATTATGCATAGTAAAATAAAACTAATCCATGTTATTATAAAAGCAACAAAATAATAATTCTTCAAACATAAAGGTTGTACTTGTCTTTGGCAATCAGTGATGTTATGAAAAACTTATTTAATAATTTTTTAGCAAACTGCATACATGCCAGTTATTAGTTGAAGCCTCTCAATAGGTTTAGAATAGGTTTCTACATGTACTAGATACGGCTAATAGAATTAAGAAGATCTTGATAATCTCGGCCTAATCCTCACATTAAAGCCAGCACGAAGAAGTTTAATGTTAGTTTTTACGGTCGGAGCTTCCACATTCATATAGGTATAAGGATTATCAAATGTACAGATTATACTTGGCAGAGGACCTTAAAGCAAAGAAAGAGGAAGGAATAAAGGAGAAAGGAGAATTAAATGACTGCTGGGAGCTCTAGGACGAGAACTGACCCAGAGGGGAATACTATTAGAGGTCTGCGAAAAATGTAAATTGCGAAAAAGTTTGAGTTTCCCGTCTTAACTGAAGAGGTATCCTTTTTTTTTAAAGAGGACAAATAAGAAGATTTTTAAAGGCTTCCCTTTTTTGAGATTTTTTTTCTCACTTACTGTTTAAGACTTGCTTTTAGTGTCTGTAGTAGGGTTCATCATTCACAGCCCATCTGAAGACCTGAAGACCACCATAGTCTTTTTGTTTCGATCTCTAAAGCCTACAAACAGAAATAGATAGGTGAGTACATCTACTGTTCTATTTCTGCACTCCGGTTGGAGACACATCCTCTCATACTACTGAGTGAAAAAATCAACCAGCTTGGCACAGATGAAGATGAGCTTTGGGGAATTATCCACCCACACACAACATTTCAAATTGAGATTTTACAGATTTTTCATTGCACTTCACAGATGATATATTAGAATGTCCTACTTTCTCTTTATGTGCAAGTTTCATCCCTGTGTGAGTTGTTATGAACCATCAGCCAGCACCTCTCAGTTTTTCAGATGATCAGGTATGTGCAGTGGTCCTTCCTGAAGGACTTCTGCCCGTCTTAAAATATTTTTAAGTTTGTGTGTCACTGGAAAATATCACAGTGATGGCTCGGCACCAGATGTATGGGCTTTTTTAAAGTGATTATTTTAGGTCGAAAACATTAAGGACATCAGGGGAGAACCCAAACAAATGACGTGTCATATTGACACTAAAATTGGGTTTTGCTGTTGTCACATGTTCATTTATCTGGCAAGTCATACAAAAAAAGGAAAGCTGTGATGCATGGCATAAAACAGGGTGGGCATAGAAGTTGACATAAAATGTGTATTGAAAATTAATTAAAAAATTTATTTGATCAACCAATCAAGCCATTTAATTGGACTTCTTTGCAGCAGACATTATGACTTGACAAATAAATTGTTCCAGTGAGGCTTGGAAGGTGTGACAAGAACCTTGCTCAAAACCAAGGCCAAAAAACTAATTAAAAACATCACTATAGGACTTCCGGTTATGGCGGCCATGTGAAAGGACGTGCCTTTACCGCTCTGCTGTTCCAGTCAAAGAATTTATCTAAAACTCCTCCTTTCAGAACGAACTAAAACTACAAATGAGCGCGCGAGTTCGGAATAATGCCTAAAGCAGCAAAAACATCCCAAGAAGTAAGTGAAAAGGCGAAGCAACATAAGCTAACAGAATACCATCTTCGAGGTGAAATGCAGAAAGCTAATGCTAGCTCTTGCTCGACTCCGATGGCTGCCGCTGACAGAGAAGAGAACCCGAAGTCTCACAGCAGCAAGGTGGACGAAATACTTTCGGTTGTTAATTCGATCCAGAAGGATTTCTCCTCTAGATTCGACGAAGTTCTGGGCTCCATCGACAGCGTAAGAAAAGAGATAAATGACTGTACACAACGGATCACAGAAACCGAAACACGTATTTCTGATGCGGAAAGTGAGTTAGAAAAGCTACGAACTAAGGTGGATGCACTAGAGTCCAAGAAGAAGGTCTTGGAAGATAAGGTTACGGATCTGGAGGCTAGGTCGAGACAAAACAACCTAAGGCTTATCGGACTGCCGGAGGGAGCTGAAGGGCAGAATCCATGTGAGTTCCTAGAGAAGTGGTTGCCGGAGACCCTCGGTGTGGGAGCTGTGGCCGTGGAAAGAGCGCATCGAATTGGACCCCGGAGAGACAACACCGCAGCGCCTCGCACCTTAATAATGAGATTTCTCAGCTACAAGGATAAGCAGCGTATTGCTCTAGCATCAAGAGCTAAGACTGAAATTCGCTACCAGAATCATCAAATCCGGCTCTACCCAGATACAGCGACGGATCTTTTCCAGCTTCGGAAGCAGTTTGACCCGATACGAACGGAGCTACGCAAACTGGGACTGCGCCACGGGGTGGCGCACCCAGCCAAGCTGCTGGTGACTTATCAGGACCGAACTCATGCTTTCAAAACAGCAGCGGCTGCACGTGAGTTTTTACAGAAAATCCAGAAGAAAACCAACGAGGAGGTAACTATGGACTAAAAATGCCATATACGGTTTCTTAAGTTAACAATTTGTGGCTTCCTATAACCTTTTTGATGCCATTATCGTTCAGTTGTATTGGTGGTGGAACAGGAGGGTTTTATTATGAATACATCTACTTCTGCTTAGATATGGCAAAAGGAAAAGTGCACATACTGGTTGATGTCCATACTAATAAGTTCGATCCCGTGAGCAAATATATGGAAGAGTAAGTTACTGTTATATATAGTGAACAGCATCGGTAATAAAACTTTTATTTTGGTTATTGAGTGGTTAGACTGCTCCTCACTGCGTGTGGGTCGGTCACACGTGATAACGGGAGGTGTACGGAGGGGGGAGGGAGTCCCTTGGTTGGACTTGATGTGGGAATCTAGGTTTAGGGGTTATGTTGTGAGTTTTGTTCTGTTGTTTAAGCTTCTCAAATGTTCATGTTTGTATGGGGTAAACTTTGTTTTTTATTTCTTCTCCATTTCTGGTAATTTGGTGGATTTTACATGTCACAAGCCTTAAATCTTAAGATAGTTACATGGAACTGCAGGGGCCTACAACGTCTAAAAAAGGTCAAACAAGTCATTAATAAGCTGCAAGATCTGAACTCCAGAATAGTATTTCTACAGGAGACGCATCTTATAGAAAAAGATGAGGGGCGGGTCAGGAGAAGGTGGCGAGGTAATGTATTCACTTCAACATTTTCTTCTCGAGCCAGAGGAGTTATGACTCTTATCCACGAATCTGTCCCATTTCTTGTAAACAATGTTATCAAGGATAAGAAGGGTAGATATTTGATAGTTCAGGGCTCTTTACTATCGGAAAAACTTAACTTAGTTAATGTCTATGGCCCTAACACAAATGATCCTGGGTTTTTTCAAAACTTGTTCCTCTTACTTTCATCATTGCAGGGGCGCTTTGTGATCGCAGGGGATTTTAATTGTACTCTTATGCCAGAAATAGATAGATCCACAGGGTCAGACCTGACACATAACACCTGTAGAACAACTATACAGTTGTTTATGAAAACTCTTAGACTGGTAGACATCTTTAGGGAACTTCAGCAACAAACCAGAGCCTACTCATGTTATTCAGCAACATTTCAGTCTTATTCGCGAATAGATTATTTTCTAATTTCATCAGAACTAATATCAAAAATTCAAAACTGTATGTATGGAAACATTGTGATTTCAGATCATGCTCCATGTTGTCTGAGCTACTGTGATAAGAATCTTACCAGGGATCCCCCTAAATGGCGTTTTCAGCATAAATGGTTGCAAGATGAGGATTTTGTTAAATATATAGGACAACAAATTGATGAGTTCTTTCAGTTTAACACAAATCAAACAACAGCTTGCATCAGATGGGAGGCCTTTAAAGCGTTTATCAGAGGTCATATTATTAGCTTTACAGGCAATAAGTCCAAGGAAGCCAAAACTAAAAGGCAGCACCTAGAAAATAAAATAAAAAACATTCAGGAGAGGGTTTTTCAAACAAATGATACTGAATTGAAAAAACAGCTGTTGATTCTCAGAGCAGAATATGACAAAATGTCCAGTCTTAGAGCTGCATCCAGTCTCTTAAGATTGAAGCAAAACTTTTATGAACAGGGGGACAAGGCTGGGAAACTTCTAGCTTGGCAGATTAAACAGCTTGAAACAACAACCTCAATTACAACAATTGAAACACAGGATAAAACTCTGATAGATCCAAGGGATATTAATAATGCTTTTAAAGATTATTATCAGAAATTATATGACTCTAAAGGACAGTTAGACCAAGTGGAATTAGACAATTTTTTGGGTAGACTATATATTCCTGTCATTGCAGAAGATTGTAGAGTAGACTTAAATATGGAAATAAATAAAGAGGAATTAGCACAAGCCATTAATGGAATGAAATCCGGTAAGCAACCAGGACCTGATGGCATCCCCATTGACTTTTACAAAAAATTTAGGGACAAATTGCTCTGTCCCCTTCTAGACATGTTCATGGAGTCATTTGAAAAGGGCACCTTGCCTCCCTCATTAAATCAGGCTCTAATTATTCTCCTGCCAAAACCTGCTAAGCCTCCCAATAAATGTGAAAACCTGAGACCCATCAGCCTACTTAACTCTGATCTCAAAATCATTTGTAAACTATTGGCATTCCGACTGCAAAAAATCTTACCAGATATTATTAATAAAGATCAAAATGGATTTGTAGTTGGGAGGCAGGGATACCACAATATTAGAAGGGTCCTGAATATTATTTGGTCAAAAAAGAACGCTAAAGACACAGCTCTTCTTTCATTGGACGCAGAGAAGGCTTTTGATAGGGTTGAATGGCCCTATCTATTTAACATATTGGAAAGATTGAATTGTGGTAGCAACTTTATTAAATGGGTTAAAATATTATATAAAAATCCAACTGCGGAAATAGTATCAAATAAAATATTTTCAAGGGCGATTCAAATCAGGAAGGGTTGTCGTCAGGGATGCCCTCTATCTCCCTTGCTGTTCACACTAGCAATCGAGCCTTTGGCATCAGCTATTCGTCTCCATTCACAAATCTCTGGGATCACCGTGGGTCCCACAGAGCACAAAATATCTCTATTCGCTGATGATGTTATTTTATTTCTAACAGATCTGAAAAACTCAATTCCAGCGGTGATGGAAGTGATCCAGGAATTTGGGAGAGTCTCTGGCTACAAAGTAAATAATACAAAATCCTCTATTCTGGTATTAAATCCAGGTGAAAGAATTAACCCTATCAGTGAGATTAAGCAATTTAAAGTAGTGGAACATTTCACATATTTGGGTGTTCAGATTTTCCCAGAACTACAACAGGTGGTCAAATCCAATTACGAAATCTTAATGAAAACAATAGCTGCCTCAATTGACAACTGGACATCTCTGCCTATATCCATATTGGGAAGAATTAATGTCCTGAAAATGAATATACTTCCAAAGCTGTTATACCTCTTTCAAAGCATTCCACTGCCGCCTCCTCCTGAATTATTCAATTGGCTAAAAAAAAACATTTTGGCTTTTGTGTGGAATAATGGAAGGCCTAGGCTACGCCTCTCGCTGCTTTATTTACCATTTGATAGAGGGGGGTTAAAGTGTCCCAACTTTAAATTTTATTATTGGGCCACTCAGTTAAGGACTATTATGTTCTATTTTACAGATACAGATAATCCTCACTGGGTAGAAATGGAGTCCCACAATTTAAGTTTAGCTCTTCCATTGTTCATATACTCTGACACATCAACGAAGTTAAAGAAACATACTACAAATCCCATTCTGAAAAACATGATAAAAATCTGGCAGGATGTTAGAAATTACCTTGCGGAGCCGAACAACATATCCCAATTTAGCCCAATATGGGGTAATCAGCTGTTTGCTCCAGGTAGAGCGGATGGAACCTTTAGGCTTTGGGCACTGCAAGGTTTAAAAACTGTCGGTGACCTTTACCCATCAAATTCTGATATATTTATGTCATTTGCAGAGCTACAAACCAAATTTAATCTGGATAAAAAACATTACTTCAAATTTCTTCAGATAAGAAGCTTTGTTAAAGCAAATTACAACAATCTTAACAAGCCCCCTCTTACGTTACTTGAAAAATTAATGATTCGGAATAAATCCAGGAAGGGCATCATTTCAGATCTTTATAATGTGCTGATCTCTAACTCGTTAGAGGACTCAAATAATAAGCTTATAAACTGGAATGTTGACTTATCATCAAATATCAGTGAACAGGAGTGGGAAAAGGCTTGCACTAAAATTCACACAATGTCCATAAACAGTCGTCTTAGAATTCTACAATTTAAATGGCTAATGCGTGTCTATGTTACACCTGTGCAGTTAAATAAATATAATAATAACATCCCAGATCTTTGTGTAAAATGTAATTCTAAAGGGACTCTAATACATTGTATGTGGGAATGCGGACAAATCAAAGCATTTTGGACAGAGGTGAAAGATATAGTTGAAAAAATTATCTTAAAGCAAGTTCCACTGGATCCTAAATTGTTTCTGCTAGCTTTATTCCCTGGGGAACATAACTTTAGTAAATCAGAACGCACTTTCATAGATATAAGCTCATTGGCCGCAAAAAAATGTATTGCTTTAACTTGGAAAAATATCAATAGACCTAGTGTCACGCAGTGGTTAAAACAGATGTCGTCTAATTTGCCGCTAGAAAGAATAACATATATTAGGAAATCCAAACGGTATCTTTTCGAGAGGATTTGGGGACCTTTCATTAACTTTATTAAGGACTTAGACTTGACAGAGGGTTTGTTTGAGTTCTGATCTGCCAGAACCTGTGGTGTGCCATGTTGTATAGATGTGTATAATTATATCTGACCAATTTGTATTCTTTGTGAATACCCCAGTTTTTGAGAAGCTGTGTTCTTTGTTTTGTCTTTGACTTTTTCTTCTGTTTATTATTATTATTATTATTTTTTATTATTTTCTTTGTTGTTGTATTTTATTTCTCTGGGTTGAGTTAAATACTTACTGTCATGTAATGACTACAAAGAGAACCTGTTCAAATAACTACATGCTTGTATTTCCAAAATGTAAAAACTCAATAAAAATATGTTGGCAAAAAAAAACATCACTATATGTATTTAGTTCCAGTCAAAAGTGTGGATTTGTTCAGGCTTTTGGCGTTTAGTCCTGTAGTATGGTCTGTCATGAATGTTAAAGATGTCAAGAAGTTTCAAGCTCTTTACACTTTTGGTTTGAAATAACATGTTATGTTTAACAGACATTTCCAGTAGTAAAATTCTGAAGAACAGTACTGTGAAACGTTTCTGACTGAATCCTCCTTTATATTTGGCAACAAAGCAGAATTTCTATGTTTTTATTGGTTGATTTTAGCTCAATTTCACGCGCCCAGAGCATTTTCATCAAAATATGATTGAAAGCAACACTCAACACCGTTGTGTCTTAAATCTATGTGATTTGGAGTTGTTTTCCAGTACACTGATTCTTGCTGTACACATAAAAAACTGCTTAGCAGAGAAACAATTTTTTTTGCACCATCAAGTTGGAAGTTTTTGCCATAAATCTGTCATATGGCAGCATTGTGTAAAGCTAGCCATACAATGTAAAAATAACCAACTATTCCCAAAAGTATGATTAAGAATAAGTATAGATAAAAGGAAACTACTTTTATGTTATTACTTAATTTAAGATATCTTCTATTGTAAGCCATTTATTTTTTAAATGAAAAGATTGATGTCCTCAGTTCATTATTCAAATTCTAATATATATCCTAAGAATGTTGCACAATATTGAAGGAAATGGCAGCAATCTTGGAGAGCTCCACTTTGTACAGGACCTAAAAATAAAGAATACGTGTGAACTAAAGGAGGGGGAGATGTTTACTAGGGAGCTCTTGGATCAAAATGGGCTAACAAGAGGATGTTTATTCATATTGCATTCTCAATTCTCAATTACACTCTCAATTCAACTACCCAAATTCAATACCAAAGAAATATCAGTATGGGGTACAAAGGAAACACATTTTACAAAAGAAATAAGTCTCTGTAAACATTAGCAGCATTATTTGGGAAAAATCATGTATCAAACATCATGTATTCTATTTATTTAATACACACACACGTACATACATGTATATAGCTATGTATATATTTATGTATATATACATATATGTTTTTATTTATTAATTTATTAATGTATATATATATATTGTATGTAGATATATAAAAGCAGTTCTCTGGAGGAAATAGATAACATATCAAAGTAGTCTAAATGCAAATCCAACTACTACTGGCCCGCCCAGTCCCTCTGCATCCCCTCCACCAGCACAGACCCATCCGGAGCCCGAAGCGATGTTTACAAATGTCTTTCATAATTTCTGAGAGGGAGGTGTCCTCTGCGGCTCACGGGGTCCACAGTGTGGCCGGTGGTGAGGTGAATGCAGAGATACGCGTGTTGTGAGGAAGACGGTGAGGAGGAGGAGGAGGCAAGTCCAGGGCGGGGGAGAGGAGAGAGGATGGAGAGGGAGTGAGACCCGGATGCTGATGCGAGTGGGGCGAAGGAAGGAAGAGGGGAGAGAAAATATCGATTTACGGCATGAAAACGGAGTATCATACGAGGGGCCTTTACCTTGCGTGAACTATAATCAGGAGTGAGGAGAGGGACACGGGAGCTGATAGTCGTGCGGGCTGATTCGTGTGTTTTTCACCTGTGTCAGCTGGTGAGGGAGGAGGACACGCCAAAGGAGAGAGGCGAAGATGCTGTGATCCGCTACTTGCAGTGATGTAGGGAGGCAGAGACGAGTGGAAGCTGGGAGGGGGAGGACTACACTTAAAAAAAAATGGTGGTTTGGCTAGAAATTCTGACTTCATTTCGACCTATTGTGAGAATGCGGTGGCCGTCCGATAAATGTGACCGTTTGGCGATGCCTAGAAACTTCAGGCGGTGTCGGTTTTTTTGACAGGCGGCGCGCGCGAGACGGCCGTTGGACGAGGCGTTGAGGCTAAAGCTAGCCTCGCTGCTGTGTGGGAGAGCGGCGGCGAGGCTAAAATAGCATGTTGTTGCACCTGTGAAATAGGCCTGACAGTGAGAATAACATTGATTTCATTTTCTGCGCAAACAACTAATTAACGCTTTGGACGTTTCCTTGAAATTCCCGAACAGCAAGTGGCATATAATCTTTCCAGCTGGTGTGAAAACTTGGCTGTTTAAAGGCTATACCTTTTCTTATTAACCGTCAGATATAGTTACCGTCATACAATTGACGGGGCAAGTCATAGAAATAAGCTAATGTACATAAGTAAAACTCTGTAGTTTGCCTACATTACCTTGTCATGTTTTTTTTTTTTTCGGTTAGTGGTCAGTATTTAGCATAGAAAACAGCCAGTGAACCTAACTGTCATCTCAGTTTCTCTGCTGTAATCTGTCAAAAGCAAGCTCTTTCGTCAAATATTCATGTCCTTTATACCTTGGTATAGGCCGCGAACAAATATTGCTCAGATATTGGTTCAGAGGAACACGCCTAATTTCTTTTTAATCATCAATGTGTCTAAACTGTTTGACTTGGGCATTTTTAACATGTTACTTGTAAGTAACTGATTAGGTTAAAAAAAAAAGGCTTCCCCTCCAAATTGAGCATCATCCTGTATCCTACAACAACCTCTGTGTGAGCTGTACAATATCACCCTAATTGCAAAAATCAAGGAGCAGTACACGCTATAGTTGTGTATTAAGTGAGAGCAGTATGAGTAAGGAACTGTCTCTGAGTCAGTCAGCTCAATATGTTGGGCCCTACCGACTGGAGAAGACGCTGGGAAAGGGACAGACAGGTGAGTACAAGCTTTTTTTAATGCCAAACATTAGAACAGTATCAAATCTGTCATGCCCTTTCACTGTTATTTTTGTCTGACAGGACTGGTCAAACTGGGGGTCCATTGTATTACGGGTCAGAAGGTAGCCATCAAAATAGTCAACAGAGAGAAGCTGTCCGAGTCAGTCCTGATGAAGGTATGGTTTGACGCTTTATACGTTGATGTTTTCAGCGAAGATCAGATTGCTAATTTTGTAAATGGCATCAAGTGTGAAGCTATAAAGAAACTGGTCCATTGTCGTAGTTATTTATTGTCGGTGCTGATGCTTCAGTAAGGTGACTGACTTATCTGTGTGTCCTGCTTTCATATCCTCGTCTTTGTCTTTATACCCCTCTGCTTTGTCTTACTAGGTTGAGAGGGAGATTGCCATTCTGAAACTGATTGAGCATCCGCATGTGTTGAAGCTGCATGATGTTTACGAGAATAACAAATACCTGTGAGTTTCTTCTGCATTCAGATGCGTCTGGCTCTCGCATGCTTTCTGGCTGAATACTGATCTTTAGAGTGACATGGTATGAACATAAACATAATTTAATGAATAATATAAACACATACAAAAGCGATGGATGAAGGATTAGAAGAATTAGAAATATATGAATGTAATATTTAATATTTACTCAGAAAATGTACTAAAACAACCTTGATGCTTAACATGCTGGCTAAAGTGTCACTAATATTTCTATGTAAATACACACTCATGAAAATACTGCAGGTCAAATACAGAGGTCAGCAAAAGTGTATAAGTTCTTCTCTACATGTTGCATGAAAAGTCTATAATGCGATTATAATAAGAGCCCTTGGTTAGAATAAATTCCTTTTTCCACATCCTTTTATTTAGAGATTAAATGTTCAAGTTGCACCGCTGCTATTGTTTGTCAACAGGTATCTGGTGTTGGAGCACGTGTCAGGGGGAGAACTTTTCGATTACCTGGTGAAGAAGGGCCGACTAACTCCCAAAGAGGCTAGAAAGTTCTTCAGGCAGATCATCTCTGCTTTGGATTTCTGCCACAGTCATTCCATCTGGTAGGTTTTTCTCCAGAGCAGTGTTTCTTGGTCAAATCTTGAAAGATCATTTGAGTTTCTCTGCTGTCTTACTAAGCTATTTTGAGCTCTCACATTTAAATAATAAAGAATCAGTTGACTTTGCCAATGAATGAAAGAAGCTTCTTATCTTGTAGCCTGAGTTATTATGAAAGGAGCATTTTCAAAGCCGTCACAGAGTTTAAATGCGACATTCTGCACCGTTAAGACTTGCTGCTTTATTTTTTCTATTTGTGCAGTCACAGAGACCTTAAGCCGGAGAACCTGCTCCTGGATGAAAAGAACAACATTCGTATAGCTGACTTTGGCATGGCCTCCCTACAAGTGGGAGACAGTCTGTTGGAGACCAGCTGTGGGTGAGTATCATCTCTGTGTGTGCTCAGTTATGTTTTCACACTGAAGAATTATTATATATTCATATTCGTGATGCAAATTGTAAACATTTTACGTCAGATGTTCTCCCTAAACAGTGTTTTTCTGGATAGATGTAGTAGGCTTACTTTAAAAAAAAAAGGTTCTTTAGATTTTCAGTCATTACTAAGCCTATCAACATCTTAGTATTTAAAATGATGATAAAGCTTCCTGCAACATATTCTGCTCTGATTTCAGATCACCACATTATGCTTGCCCTGAAGTCATACGGGTAAGAGACCGGCTCTTTTACAGTGTCGTCCTCAGATACCTTCACCTGTAATGAAAATGAGCACATGTTGCCAATGAATTATTAACTCAGAGGCAAATACACACCGCTACATGATCTGAACGCCGACCGGGGACACTAACGATCTGAAAAAATCATTAAACAAAATGATAAAAACTCTCAAAAAGAATGGAAATTCTGTCACTTTTGCTGTTTTTGTGAAGCTCATTTCCAGTCAGAGAGAATCTTAATGGCACTCCCCTCAGAAGATTATGAAGCCCTGTTAATGACATGTCGCTTTCACAGGGCTGCAGACTGAGATTGAAAAAGTGCAGGAATTAAAATGGATTACAGGGTTTCTTTTGAAAGCAACAGAGTCAGAGTATAATCTTACTTAATCCTTAAATCAGTTTAAACGACCTCAGTGAGTGTTGGCAATTATTTGGAATAGTTTTTGTTTCCGTGTTGGTGAAAGGATTTATGTTCACTCTGTGTTTGATAGGGGGAGAAATATGACGGGCGGAGAGCAGATGTGTGGAGCTGTGGGGTCATCCTGTTCGCTCTGCTGGTGGTCTGTCTTCCGTTCATATTTTTGCTGCGCAGTTGGATCTCTTTGTAGATAACTGGCCTGTGTTTGGCCACATTATTCCATCAAATGTTTTTTCTGTCCTCCGTTGCCCACAGGGTGCCCTGCCTTTTGACCATGACAATTTACGCCAGCTTCTGGAGAAGGTGAAGAGCGGGGTGTTCCACATGCCCCACTTCATCCCTCCAGACTGCCAGTCCCTGCTCAAAGGCATGATTGAGGTCAACCCTGAGAAAAGGCTCACAGTACGTGACTAATCGGACGATTTTAAACAATGTCTAGAAATAGTTTTATCATATTTACAGCTGGGTTCAATTCTGTTGTAGTTGTTGGTCGTAGTTATTGAATCAGCTGTCTAGGTTTTTCAATGCTTTCAAGTGCTCAGTGCTAATTATTTTTAATATATACAGTCGGTCACAACCTTTGAGGTGCAGTATGTTTGCTCATAATTTCAACCATTAAAGAATTTGAAATTGCCATTTGATGTATGTAAAAGCAAACAAAAAGCTGTTTGCACCACACAGCTCTGTAGCCATCTGGCTGTTAACAGACTGTAGGAACTAATGGCCCCATCTGCCCTGTCACCCCTTACAGCTAGAGGCCATCCAGAAACATCCCTGGTATCTGTGAGTATACCTTTATTTTTCCGTGCTTGGCTGTTTCAGTAATGTTGCGTCATGTTGTATCTAAAAAAATGCCTACCATTTTGTCGCTGCATCTTTTGTCGTATGTCATGCCTGTGTGTGTTTCCCACAGGGGTGGCCGTAATGAGCCATGTCCTGAGCAGCCACCTCCGAGGCGAGTGTGTGTGAGGCGCATCTTGTCCCTAACTGAGCTGGACCCAGATGTGTTGGACAGCATGCACTCACTGGGATGTTTCAGAGACAGAGTCAAGCTCACACGGGATCTGCAATGTGAAGAGTGAGTTTGTTTTAACTTTGATGGCGACGTTAGTTATTTTGCTGTAATTAAACATGACAACATTCTTATTCTGTACCATACAGAACACTTAGGCAAACCTTTTTTTCTGTTTGTCACAGAGAAAACCAGGAAAAGATGATATATTACCTACTGCTGGACAGGAAAGAGCGCTACCCTAGCTATGAAGATGAGGACTTACCTCCACGCAATGATGTAGGTCAGTCATTAGGGGGCAGGAGGGATCCAATCAAAGGAAGAGGCTACTTTTTCAGACTTGGACAATGTCTTTGAGCCTGGATTCTGCACCGTTGCAGGTGCATTCGAGGTTACCTTTTCCTTACACTCTTAAACAAAATAAATTATCAGCATGTGTTGACAGATGTTTGTGCCGGTTTGAGTTGTTGGAAAAAAATGTTTTTATCCTTTATGATACCGTAAAAAAAATAAAGGAATATTAAGACAAGTGAGAGAACTCCACACGAGACCTGAAAGGACATCTGCCGGATGCACACCTTCCACTTTTATTGGTAACTGGGAGAGGTTACAGTTTTAAAGATAGACGTTTTACAAGCAGTAATCCTGCTGATGGCTGGTTGGGAGCGGCCCTTACACAGATCAAAGTAGATCTGGCATGGCTTAAAAATATGAAATGCAGTTGTTGTGGTGTCCCCCAGCAGACCCTCCTCGAAAGCGTGTTGACTCTCCCATGCTGACGCGCCACGGCCGCTGCCGTCCAGAGAGGAAAAGCCTGGAAGTGCTCAGTGTTACTGAGCAGGGGTCCCCCACCCCACCTCGCAGGGCTCTGGACACAGCTGCCCACAGCCAGAGGTACAATGATTCATTCTCAAACTTTCTTTATACTCTAAATGCTCTGAGCTCTACCGTGAATGCAATGATTCTGTTTGAAAGAGTTTATGGTGGTTAGACTAAACCTTTGTGTCTTTGTCAGGTCTCGCTCAGTCAGTGGAGCTTCGAGTGGGCTCTCTTCCAGCCCTCTCAGCAGTCCTAGGGTAAGGGTCTGATATCCAGCCTTTGACTGCAGAACACACCTCTGTATCACCATCTTTCTGCATTATTTTAAAACTGAATTTTCAGCAATTCGTATTTATGTTACCGAATTGAAATTCTTAGACCAAAAATGTAATTTGTGTTCTGCCGTAATTCCCAATTGCCTGAGAGGTTTATTTTTCCACAGAAGACAAAAGTCCACATTGTGTTTAAGTGTTTAAACTTAAATCCATCTCAAAACCAATTTTGAAATATTACTGTTAAGATAGACAGTGATTTAATGTTTGATCTCTGCTGTCTGTATGTTTTAGAACAGTTTTACAAAATCAATTTATGATGATTCATTTTTACATTTTATTTTAATTTTATTTATTACTCGTAATATAGTTACAACTAACTATGATAATGATTTATTATGATTTAACAATGATAGGATATTATGTTATGCCATTTTTAAATGTTTTAAATCATTGATGGCTGCTGATCTTGCCCCCCTCAACAATTCTCTGTTTCAAAATAATTTAACTGCTCTTTACAGCTCTTTTAGAATATCCATGTATTCATGCCCACAGTCATTTTTAAATGATCAAATCACCAGTTCCTCAAATGAAATTCTCACCCAATGGGAGGTTTGCATTTCCTTCTGTCTCCATGCCACTCGTCCTCCTCATGCTAAAAATCTTATCTTGTAACAGGCGGTTGTTTGGAAGAGTGAGATTGTTTTAGCTTATGCTGTCAAATTCACAGCTCTATTAAAACAGTCTATAATTGGTCGGGAGAAAATACTTAACTAACGGTGCTTTTTAGTAACACCTTCTCTGCCACTCTCCTGTGTTTCTGCATTCTTAACCCTGTCATTGCCACGACGGCCACTAAACCTTCACGTCCAAAGAGCACTAACAAAACACGAAAAGGCCCAAAATGAAAGCTTTCATGATCTGCACTGGTACAATTGTGTTTTGCTCTTTCACTGTTCACAAGGTGCACTCTTCTGTCATTAAGCATGATATTCATTTCCATTCTTTCTCCATTTTCCATCCCTTCTCTTTCTTGTTTACCATCTCTCTGAACCCTTCCTGCCTCCCAAACCCACTCCAGTCCTATCAGAGCCCAGTCTTCACTTTCAGCCAATCAGATGTCACTTCTGCCACCGCTTCCCCCCTCACAAAGGAGTCCAAACAGGGAATCACCACCACTCCTCGTTCAGCACGGGCTAATGACAAGCTCAAAGCTCCCCCCAACCCAAAGACCCAGACTTTGCCCACCAAAGGACCCACCGACCGACCCCATCTGCAGCCCATCAAATCTTTGCCTCAGCACAACCCATCCTCCCGATCGCCTTCTCCTTCCCCACTTCTGTCACCCATCCCCCGTTTCTTCTTCCCTTCCTCCTCTGTCCTGAAGTCAGTGACTAAGAGCTTCTACCCAAACTCTGCCCACTCTGTGCCGCAGGTCACCCCCCAGGGTTCTCCGTTGCCCACACCCTTGGGCACCCCTGTCCACCACCCTCACCACCCTTCCTCTACCCCGCCCTCCTCTTCCTCGTCCTCGTCCTCCTCACGGGCGGAGGGAGGGGGAGGGGTGGGTTCGCTGTCGCTGACCCCGCCCTCCAGCCCAGGTGGGGGTAGCGGCATGGCGGCCAGCAGCTCCGCGCACTGGAGGACTCGCCTCAATTCTTTCAAGAACAACCTGCTGGGCTCCCCCCGATTCCATCGGCGTAAACTACAAGGTGGGTTCTGTAGGTTTGCCAGGATGTAGCAGTGGTGGTTTGACTTTAACACGCAGGTAGGGAACAACTTAGGTAGGTGGCTATTTCAAAACACGTAAAGCACTGATATTGTTTACAGTCCCAGTCTCAGTTTTGTTCTCCAACTGACTTCCAGATGCATTTGTAATGTCAGTACTCTGTGTTTGTTCCAGTTCCTACATCAGAAGACATGTCCAGTCTAACACCAGAGTCTAGTCCAGAGTAAGTCCCTCCTTGGAGTTTGATTATTGTTGAGGTATTTAGCTTTGCGTTTGTATTTTCTCACGTTGTTACCTGTTTCTTTTAATTTGCTTGTCTCCAAGGCTGGCTAAGAAGTCGTGGTTTGGGAATTTCATCGGCTTAGAGAAAGAGGAGCAGATCTTTGTGGTGATCAGAGACAAACCTCTAAGTTCTGTCAAAGCGGACATAGTCCACGCTTTCCTGTCAGTGAGTATCTGATGGTGTCTGTCTTTCGTGTTTCACAGTCCCAACTTCGGTTGCACAACGCATGGCTCTGAGAGGGAGGAGTTCACTCGCACGCTCATTCTGTGCACCTCAATTCTTTCATTTTCTCACAAATCTCTTCATTTGGTTTTCATTTAGTCTTACTCACTCGTGGCAAATCACTTGCTTTCACCAATGGCTCACTCTGTCTCTCTCCTCTCCTCACCCTCACCCTTTGTCTCCCTATACTCACGTTGGCCCCCTCTACCTTTCCCGCCTCGTAAGTCTGTCGGTCTCTCTGCTTCTTCTCTATCTCCCCACCACGCAGATCCCATCTCTCAGCCACAGCGTCCTCTCCCAGACCAGCTTCCGGGCCGAGTACAAGTCCTCCGGAGGTCCCTCCGTCTTCCAGAAACCCGTCAAGTTCCAAGTGGACATTGCCTTTTCCGAGGGCGAGAGGGAGAGGGACAGGGAGAGGAGCGAGAGAGAAGGCAGGAGGGAGACAGGAATCTACAGCGTGACGTTCACCCTCATATCAGGCAAGTGCATCTTAAAATAAACCCTTTGATTTGTGAAAAACTGTTGACATATTAAATAGGACATTATTGGACTTATTCATATTATTTGTTTGCTTCCTTTAGGAAAAAAAAATCTTACTACTGTGACAGATAATTGTATGTCTGTGGGATAAGATGAGAACAGAGGATGACACTGTATGAAGGCTAAAGAACCCAAAGAAAGAGAATTGAGCTTACGATTGCCAAATGATCAATAACCCTCTATTTTTTAAAAAGGAATTTTATGAACATTTGGTGTTCTTTGCCAAAATTCAGCAGTGTGAAAAAAGTAGATATAGTTTGAAAATCTGATCAGTTTTGGTTTGATGCTTAAATTCAGTTCTTTTAGCATTATTATTTTGTAAACTAATGTATGATTTTAATCGCATATCTGACTATTTTTGGAACCGCTTATCCGCTGAGTTACACATTTAGATACCTTTGAAACTTTCGTTCTCAGGCCCGAGTCGCAGGTTCAGACGAGTGGTGGAAACGATTCAAGCTCAGCTTCTCAGCTCCCATGATCAGCCACTGGTGCAGGTCCTATCTGGTAAGACTGCTTACACACACTTATCTACAGTGAACACTTTTCCCCTTTCACCTTTCCTCGTCTTAGGCTGCAGAACCCATGATAGAAGCAGAAAACATGCTCCAATTTTATGCACCCACATTAGTTTGATCATTCCTATCCTTCTTGCTCAAACTCCTAAGAAATGCACCATGTATACATTTACAGTAGAATCATTTTCCTGTTTTCCTATTCTGATCCCTTCCCAGATGAGAAGAACGGCCGGCCCCACGGGACCCCCACCCGCCAAAACTCGAGGCGCTCCGAGGGTGGGGGCGACAGGTGCGAGTGGGGAGACCGAGCGGATGGGGGAGGCATCGGAGGCAGCGGGGGAGTTCTGCAGCGCAGAGGCTCGGCAAAAGAGAGAACCCGACTGCTGTCCTCTAATGGAACCCAATCCCAGCCGTAGGAGAGAGAGTGAGACCACGCTGCAGGATGCCTGAACAACACCGGAAAACAAACACAATAACTTATTTCCACTTCTCCCTGCAAGCCATGAGCTACACCTTGAGTAAATTAATGAAGGTGCTTGTCCATAGCAGGGATCGAGCCTTGTCATTCCCATCATGCATTTTTTGCAAACTTGACATCCTCTTGATCTTTGGGATCAGCAGGCTTCCCCCCGCTTAATGAGACAAAAGTGTTAGGGAACCACCCTTTAGTGGAAAAAATTCTATGTGAATGAGCAGTTTAGTATCCATCCATCATAGACACAGCTTCACAAATCAACATAGGAATTATTGAAGTGCTAATGTGCATGCCAGTTAGCAAATCAGCCTGCTAAAGGGTGTTGACATGACCAGTTAGGCTAGTTTACCATATCATTGCAATACACTATCTGGCACCAAGAAGAAGCAGCAGTCGTGTGGTGGTTCTCAGCAGCATTTTTTGGATTTTCCCGTGTTCTTGTATCACTTTCAAGAAACATAAAGATCCCAGTCCAACTAAAAAAAACTATAAATGTGTCTCACCAGAAGGACCATAAAGAATTTTTTAGCCTTCTACCAGGTGAGAGAGAAAAACAGAAGGTCCTGTTTTATTCAAGATAAACTGCATCCTGGAATTACAGCAATGGCTTTCCTTGAGGTAGAGAAAACCAACAAAGTAAGCTATGTAAGTGAATGTGGAAAAAAATATTTTTTTATTTAGTTTTTATTTATGTTTACATGCTTGTTTCGAGGATGTTAGTAGCACAGTGATCGCAGTGAAGACAACAGCTAAGAATAATTGAACGGGTTTGAGAGGAAAAGCTGATCAGTTGCTTGTTGACAGACATTTGTTAAAGTTAAGTGATTATTTTGAATTTCCTCCTTACTCAGAGACAATAACGAACACTGCAACTTGGATTTCGCAATGGACCCTCATTGCTCTGAGGAGATGCTTTGAATTTGAACGGGAATATGAACATTACTATATGGAGAAAAAAAAGGAAAAAAAAACACTGCGTGAAATGTTCCATTATCCTCATCAGACCTGGATTCCTGGCCTTTGGATCAAACAGAAACCATTGTTCTTGTTGAGCTCGTCTCCTGTTGTCATAGTATTCACTTACTGACTTGTCACAAAAAAACAACAAAAAAAAGCAAACAAGGAAAATTCATGAGTGGACATTATCTTAATGCCAGACTTATCCAGCTTGCTGCGTCAGTCCAAGACTTAAACAAAGGGAAGCTGGCGACTCCCAACCCTGCGCTCCACATTCAGTGTTCACCGACAAGTCAAGTAGTCCATCACTGCACCCGTGCTCATCACCCAGGGTTGCACCATTCTGCAAGCAGACGTAGCAACTCAGACATTCATGTATTACTCCAGTACTCTGATCAGACTTGTCAATGTCCATCACCAGTCTTCCATACAGCACAATATGCAACAAAAGTGCAGGATGTTGTCAGAAAGATCCACATTGCTAATGGTGTATATTTGGACTATTTTAAGTGTACATTTTTCTCCATGATTTCATTTATTTATTTATTTGTTTGTTTGTTTATTTATTTGTTTATTTATTTATACTTCTATAAAAAATGGGGTTTGATCATATATTTGTTTACAAAGTTAAACTTCATGCCAACGGTATCAATAACAAATCAGTCACTCTGACACTTTTTTTTAGCACCTCTCTCCATGCAGAAAAACAGCTTTGATAGCAGTGCTGATAAGTTGCTCTCTCATCCTCTGTGTGCAGTGATCTTTGCATCTCACCTCACTTTTAATCATGCTTATCTCAATTACCTGAAGTCTGTTTGTGAGACGGTTGATTTACGACTGAGTTAGAATGATTGCAGACCTTAGCAGCAGATGTGTTTGAACTGACAAATGCAGGTTTCGCCCAGTCCAGTCTTATTTAATGATCTGACAAAGCCAAATCTTAACAGCCACATAATGCTCCCCTCTCCCTGTGCTTTCAGTGCTTGCTAAGTTACATTAACCCTTGCTTTAATGCCTAGTCCCTTTGTCATGATTGTCTGCTTTTTCACCTTTGTTGTGCTGCCATCATCACACGGAAAATGTACAAAGTGGTTTGCTTCACCTTACTCTTTATGATTGCCCACTGTCATCAGTTTTATCTGTTACACCACCATCACTTTCATTGTCCCAACTCGGGCTAAGATTGTAAACTATTCTTTATTCATAGGGGTCAGTAGAATAAGGTGTTTAAAAAAGAAATGTCTGTATAATAATTTAAATATAAAAAGTGCACTATTATAACTATTGCCTGTGATAAAAAGAACAATTATGATTGAATTGATGGTCAAAATAAAGAGAGATCCACCTTATTGTTATGGTTACAATAATAAACCCTAAATTCATATCTGTGTCTATTTAGTGTCTGGGTTAGAATGATGTGTCCATGTTTGAGTTGCTTTCTGAAGTGCCAGCACTGAAAAAAGTTTGGAGATGTCTCAGCATCTGATGCTGATGTAAATGCTGTACTGTCCCATTTAAGAGAAGAAGAAAAAAACCTATTGATTGTCTGGACATTGTGAAACTTCTGCGAACACATATGGAGCATGGAGGTTTCTTTAGACTGGTGGGTTTGGTGTGGCATTCTATCACATCAAATGATTTTCTTTGTTCATAAGAATTATCTTGAGCTCATCTGAAGCTCCTGAAGATGGAGCTGCTGCACACGTAAAATGGTGAAATGTGTTTCCAGAAAAATCTATTACATTGAATATTTTTTTTCCAGAAAGCTCATAACAGTTGCTGGTATGACCAAAGTTAAAATTTGGCTGCCCCCACCAGATATAATGAGGGCTAAGACTCCCGAACGGATATGGATATCATAACACCAACCATGAAAATGTGATCGTGACTCCTGTGATACATCACATTTCAGTCAAATGGGCAGCAGGCCCTAGACTCTTTGTTGTCCAGGCTCTCCGCTTGTAAATTAGAATAAGTAAATGCAAATGGGCGACACACTTCCACAAATGCTGAAAAATATTATATATAGAAAGATAGACGTGTCCATCGTGTCATAATCATGGTCCATTGAATGCATCGCCGCATACATTTTACGGTTGTGAATTTTCCGATGCTTTTGAAAGCAGCATGGGCTCATCCTCCCCCGAGCATCTGCCGTGAAGACGGCAAGAGGCAGGCTCATCAACGTTTCAGTAGCACTTGGCGCCCTGGCGACGTCACAAGTTAATAGTCTGTCCCTGCTTCGCCAAATTCCGGATATTTCGCCTCTTTGAACAACAGCAGGTAAGTCTTATTCCGCTCCAGACGCAAATACTTGCATCTTTGCTTATGCCTTGGCGAGCCTGAGCAGCAGGCGTTTACATAAAGGGCTGGGCTCTCGGCTAGTTCACACTAGCATCGGCTAACAGACATTTTCAAGCCCCCCGTAGTTACTTTAAACACAAACAAAATTTGACGTCCCTCAGCGTTGATATAACCTTTTTATGACGTTGGCCAAAATTATTATTCACACATTAGTATCAGGAGAGTTTAGTGTCTAAATAGGTGTATTGGGAGTATGGCTTCGTGTTGATAATGCCCTTTTTCCAAGTGCTGTCTACTTCTGAGTTTGTTTGACTGAAAGAATGTAGGTGTCTTACCGGCAGGTAACTTGTTTTGTTTCTGGAGCTGTCCCACAGCACGAACAGTAGAGCCAACCGGGCATTACATGATAATAAATGTACACATTAAGCACTTTTACGGTGTATAAAAGGTTTCACTAGTGTGTTGAACAATGCACCCTGAAAATGATAACCTTTAAGAATATTTTTAAATAGTAAATTGTGAATGCCACTTTGGATTCCTCCTTTGATTTAGACATGCATAACTCTTATTGATGCTCCTAGAATCCATGATGATCTTTGTTTTTGTCTATGCATTTATCTTAAGCATGCCACAGTAAAGATTAATCCTTCATATTGTATGAATGTCTTGAAGATTTGATGATTCCAAAAGACTTGTTCATCTCTAACAAAGGGTAAGGCATCATAATTAAACCTGATATCATTGTACTCAATCAGTTCAATCAGTAACATTAGTAATGGATGTAGAATAGCCTTTAATTACATACATACTTGCTTGACTGTAGTGTTGAAACCAAGATTTGAGGTATTGGCAGCACATGTTGCTGTATTTTTCCATCCTTCCTTCATCCCTGCCATGCAGACGGACAGGAAAGGTTAAACCAGGAAGGCTAAACTAAGAAAGAAACTTAACATTCAGTCTATTAGTTTCAGTGTACAAGTCCAAGATTTGAGGAAAATGAACATCTTCCTTCCATTGAGATTGGAGAAATGTTTTTTTTTTCTTGTTTGTGTCAGAAAGGACGCATGGAGCGGTTTACAACATATATTTAAAGGCCGTATAAAACAAAATGCCTCAGGTGTTTACCTTTGACATAGTTTACACGAGCCCAACCCTCCTCTCCTGCTGTGAACCCTCTTTCTACTGTTGAGTGCATTCCAAATTTCTACCAAGTTGTCGTAAAAGCAGGGCTCTCCAGAGCCTCATACAGATGAAAGTTTAATCAATACATTTCTCTCCAGTAGTTTTAAAACCCTGCTGGATCACCTACCATTTACAGTGGTGCAGCTGTTAGTGGTCTGTTGGAATGAACTGACATAGCTCCACTTCGTACAAGGAAAACAGACTATTAAAATGTTTGTTTGGTTCAGCAGCTCTAATCCTCCTTTTATTTTTTCCTGTTGCTGCTTTATTCATTTTCAAGTAAGTATCAAAGTAAAAAAACAGCAGTCAGTTAAAGTGTATACAATAAACGAGTTCTTCAGAAGTCTTCATGCAAACAGAGGATGTTTTCACACTTATTCTTTCTGCTCAAACATCTGCTCACATTGCACAGATAACACAAGCGGTGATTATGTGCACACTCTGGGGTTTTCTACTCGTGTTCAGAAATGTAATAGTGTGTATGTCAGTCTATATGTCGTTTTAATGCTGGAGTACCTTGGAAAGTAGTGAGGGTTTAAAATCCTTGACACAAGTAGTGCATGTTGGACAGCGATGAAATGATGTGGGTGAGTGAGTTTGACATATTTTCACAGGATAAGAGCAGAAACGGCCTTCAACGAGTGCTGCCCCATGTCAGAGTGACTTAACCTCGGGGCTTTATCCATAGTCTATTTGTGAATAGCAGAAAAATCAATTCCCTTTGTGAAGAGAAGCAGGGGTTGCCTCATGCAAAAATACCCAATCACATCAGCAGCCAGTCAGCATTTTCCTATCAAACCTTTATCAGTTTGAGTCATTGTTAAAGTTTCTCCTTTGAGCTTCTCTTTTAAAATGCACATGTAAAGGATGGATATGTTTTGCCTGACACTCATTTATGGGTTTGATGAGTCATCCATCCCTGTGAAGTTGTACAGAAGAAATTGACAAACCATAAAGGATCTATTCCTTCAAGCTGTTTCCATGTCTGTACAGTTTTTATATGTCAGAGTCAGCTCTAAAGAGAGTGAGGCACCTGTGTCTCGTTATTTTTTACCCGTGTTATTTTTTATTCTTTTGTAGTAATTTACCTACGGGTGTAAAAACACAGCCAAGATAAGGAGTCCCAATTGTTGTTTCTGAGTACAAATCAGGACTGGACCATCTCCGGAGAGCAATATTGAAAGTTTGCCCCAAATGAAAAAGTAATGCTTTCAGCAGTAAAGCTGTTCACCAACTTACTTTGATCGTGTTACCAGAGGTCAAAAGCTCACTTTTAATCTGGCCTATAACAAACCTGAAGGAATGAATGACAGTATAAATCCTTCTTTTTCATTCAAGCCTCAGTAGGGTCCAAAAATCCACTATGGGCATATAAAACGGCTGCTTTCAAATGTTAACAACCACTTTGTGCGTACTTTTAGCTGGAGGCTGTGGGGACTTGTTGCAAAATGCCTACCTTTGTGTCTAAGGTGTGACTTTAATACATGACACAAGGACTTTTGCGAGCTTGTTTTGGCAGTGACAGGGCCCCCTTCTTCTCTTTTGCCCCATCTCATCAGGTCATCGGGTCGTCTTTTCTTACACAGTAATCATGGCAGAAGCCCACCAGGCGGTGGCCTTCCAGTTCACCGTTACTCCAGAGGGCATTGACCTGCAGCTGTCCCACCAGGCCCTCTCTGAGATCTACCTCTCAGGCGTTCGCTCCTGGAAGAAACGTATCATCAGAGTCAAGGTATCTGCGTTTTTTTTAAATTATCTATTCCTCAAATATAAACATTTTTGACAGACATTTGTTTTTACAGACGTTCAGTATTAAGTGAAAGGATTTAAGACCGGTGACACTTACTAGCTTTTATTAGTCTGTGAGCAGGTGAATGCACTCGTTTAAAGGATCTCTTCTCTCACATTAACAGAACAGTGTGATAACAGGCGTGTATCCTGCCAGTCCGTCCTCCTGGCTTTTTGTGGTCATAGCAATCCTGGCTACCATGTACACTCGCTCTGATCCCTCCATGGGGCTCATAGCAAAGATACAGGAGCACCTGCCAGTAAGGTAACACAACAGCACGAAAACACAACCAAACAAAACCTTTTAATTATCCAACATCCATGTGAACACACTGCTCTCCCTCTGCATGTCATACAAGGAGTTCATGGAGAGTTTAAGGACCGAAACACTATCTGAGATAAACTATTTGACTCACTAGTCAATATAGTCAACTGTTTTTTTGCGTGACAAATGAACTTGCGTCAGTTTGTTTCACTGTGATATCATGTGATGTTAAACAAAACTTGATTAGATTAATTTTGTTGTCTTGCTGTGGTCTGCATCATGGTCTTCTCTTTTCCCTTCATTCTATCATCCCTTTTTTTATTTAAAAAAAAGATTGTCACTCTTTTCCAGCCAGTCTATGAGCACGCAGTGCCAAGCCGTGGTGTCGGCGGTGCTCTTCAGCACCATGCTGTGGCTGATGCTCATCTTCACCATGCGCCTGTGCCTTAAACAGCTCCTCTCCTACCACCGCTGGATGTTCGAGCAGCACGGCAAGATGTCCACCACCACCAAAGTCTGGGTGGTCAGTGCTTTTCTAGTTTCAAGTGTTCTCTCTGATAGGGTTAGGCTAGTTTTTAGTTTTTTTTCTCCAACCAAATTATATAAAAGTTATTTATTTATTAAGGTGTCATAGTATCAAGAAAACACTCTTTTGTACATGTTAGATGTTTCTGAGCTACCAGGTCAAAATGGTAAGAATTTGATATTTTTATTCATATTTAATATTTGTGATATTTAAAAAGAAAAATAGTCCAAAGATGTTCCTGTTGTGAATGTTTGCGTGTACGTGTGTGTGTTTCAGGCACTGGTGCGTATTTTTTCTGGCAGGAAGCCTCTGCTCTACAGCTACCAGGGTTCTCTGCCAAACCTCCCGGTCCCGGCCGTCAAGGACACAGTCAAGAAGGTGAGATGTAACAGGATGCAGAGGAAATACTGATGGCTCACCATAAAGCACACACCTCTTTTGCCATGTATCATTCATTTTCAGCCTTTTCTATATGTATTTATGCACCTATCTATTTATTTTAGGCCGGTAGAGAGGTTAGAGAAAATTGATGTGTATCATTTTGAAGCATTTGGTATATGATGCAGTTGTGAATATTAATTTTGGACTGATTCCATTAATTGGTTTGGATTTGTTGCATTACCTCTCACGTGTAGTACTTGGAGTCAGTTCGGCCGTTGATGAACGATGCCGAGTACGAGCGGATGACCAACCTGGCTACAGAGTTCGAAAGCAGCCTCGGAAACCGCCTGCAGTGGTACCTCAAGCTCAAATCTCTCTGGGCCTCAAACTATGTGAGTGGCTGTCTACTGTGCTCTGGTGAAGTGTGGCCACTTAAATGTAGCAACGGAAATAAAATAAAAAAATCCATCAAGACCGGATGGCTGCACATGGTTGTGTGGTTTGAATAATTCATCCGGTCTGAGTTTGATGTCAGTGCCACAGCGTGCTTTCTCACCGTGTTAGTTTTGTGTTTAGGTCAGCGACTGGTGGGAGGAATACGTCTACCTGCGCGGGCGAAACCCCATCATGGTCAACAGTAACTACTACGGCATGGTGTGAAAATCTCTATTTATTTATTTTTTATCTCCTACTGTTCAGTTCTGTGTCATTCAGAAAGCAGTGGAATAACCCTCTCCAAAGACCCAAGCACCAGCCTTTTAGTCTTGTTTGCATTATTTTCTTAGATGAAGATGACACCAATGTGACTACTCCTGACTTGATGTATATTTTCTGTGCTCTACCCAGGACTTTTTGTATGTGACTCCTACTCCTATCCAGGCGGCCAGGGCCGGTAACTTCATCCACGCCTTCTTTCTTTATCGGCGCAAACTCAACAAAGAGGAGATCAAACCTGTGAGTTCAGGCACACTCGCAACTCTTGTGCTCCATTTACTTACAAACATTCATTATTTATGTGTCATTAGTTGTAAATTCTGAGACATCTGTCTATTTCTTTATGTAAAAGGTATTTATATTTGATGTAGGAGGCTGTCAGTGTGTGTCATGATTGCGTTTCTTGGTTGTATTGTGTGTAAATTCCATCAGTTGTGATCAATGTGATGGAGTGGCAGATGGCTGTGGATACCCATTAATTTATGTCTCGCATTTGAAAAGTTCCCTCAGTCTCATACCATGCTCATCTCTCCTTTTGAACTCTCTCTGCATTTGCTTTATTCCCTTTCCTTCTTTTCTTTTCACTACGGAAACAAAAAAAAATCCCTGCTCTTCTTCTCTCCTCCACCGTGCTCCTTTGCACCTCTCTGCACCCTTGCCTTCATTTTTTCCTCTCCATTTCCCAGAGTCGTATCCCAGGCACTGTCATTCCTCTGTGTGCGGCTCAGTGTGAGAGGATATTCAACACCACACGCACTCCTGGAGAGGAGACCGGTAAAGAGACTGGCCGTGCACACACATAAAAAGTAGCGCAACAACTGAACATGAGTGGCAGACTTTTAACAACAAAGCGAGCTGCAGATTCCTTTAGAGTGGATATACTAAAGGTGTAGTGTGGACTAAAAATGGTCCTGTGGACAGTGTGTGCTTGTGTGTGAGTCACAGTGTGTCTGCTGTCATCTATCATCTGTCTCCTCTTCCCTGCAAGTTTAATCTCGGGTCTAAGTTTCTGGAAAAGTCTGACTTTGACTAATCGCTATTTTCTTCTGCTCATGCATTTTCTCGCCTCATGTGTCTCTCTTCCTTCCCTATTCCCTTTTCTATTCATCCCAAAACTCTTGATTCATACTCTATCATCCTATTTTTACCTCCCATCCTCTCCTACCCTGACTTTTCTTCCGGCCCTTCCTTTCCTGTCTTACTAGTGGTTGCTAAGGTCTGCTGTTCCTTGCTGTTCCTATCAGTTTGAGCGGATGTTCGACACTTGTCGAATCCCTGGAAGACTAACAGGTAGTTTTCTGTTATTATAAAAGTGGACCATTTTAAATGCCAAACCAGTAAGTTACAAAATGTTCCTGACATCATTTCCAGTACAGTGAGTCTTCCTCGTCTTCCTCATCTTAGTGAGCTAAACTCTTAATTTTGCCCGCCTTTACTCAAGTAAATCTCTAAAACGCTTTAACTTTTAGAAAAGACGAGCTGGTTTTCCTTTTATGACAAGATTCTAAGGATGATTTGACATGACGGACAAATGCTGGAGATGGATCAGGTCTGTGGCTGTGAACTGGCACTCATTAGTTGTAACGTGTAAACACGGGCATGATTTAAAGGGCTTGGTGAGACATCTCACAGTTCTGAATGAGCCATCTGGAATCAGAATGCAGTTTAGGCTTAGGTGATGCAATAGAACAGAGGCATAGAATAATACTTAAACCAGCAAGAAACATGACAGAGAGCCCAGGGCTCCCCCTGCCTCTTTAACCCTTCTTTGGTGTGATATCATGATGCGCTCAAGGGAGAAGCTGTGGTGAATAACGACCATGCATCTAGTGACTGATGTGAAACATTCCATAGTGTGTTAAACCCTTAAGGCCGTCATTTAGAGCAAACACACGGTAGCTCAGAAACCCTAAAAAGTGAGAGAATCTTGTCACCTAATGTGTTCTGTCTGATTTATGTGAATTCACGACCTGTCAGCAACTGCTTTCCCACATTGCACAGAATGAGCTGCTCCTTGTTTCACATTTGAAATAAAAACAATTGTCAAGTGCTTCCTCTTAGCCTGCCACCATTGCTCCTCCCTCCAACAGATTCTGTGCAACATTGGCAGGACAGCGACTACGTAGCGGTGTACCACAAGGGTCGATACTTTCGTCTCAGGGTGTACCAGGCAGGCAGACTGCTGTCGCCTAGGGAGATCGAGTTTCAGATCCAGAGGATCCTCGACGACCCTTCAGCTCCCTCCAAAGGCGAGGCCAAACTCGGAGCCCTGACTGCTGGAGACAGGTGCGTTTGATAAGCCACCGCAGTCTAAATTATGTTGCATAAAAAAATAAATAATAATAATAATATTGTTGTTTTCCTCTCAAAAATCAACCAGAATTCCATGGGCCAAGGCCAGGGCAAAGTATTTCAGCACGGGTATTAATAAACGCTCCTTGGACTGCATTGAAAGAGCGGCCTTCTTTGTGACCCTGGACGATGAGGAACAGTGCATAATGGAAGACGACCCAGAAGCTAGTTTGGACCGCTACGCTAAATCATTGCTGCACGGGAAATGTTATGACAGGTGCTTTCACTATAAACTCATCACTGTATTGTAAACAATGGATTTACATGGGAAACGTGTCATTGTTGAGTATTTAAACTGGAAAAGTCACACAGTCATTATTTGTTCTCTCCCAGGTGGTTTGACAAGTCCTTCTCAGTGGTTTTCTACAAGAATGGGAAGAGTGGCATTAACGCTGAGCACTCGTGGGCCGATGCACCAGTGGTGGCACATGTATGGGAGGTAAGAAAAAGAAAGAAAGGCAGCACAGCGTGTGCATTTGGAAAAGGCATATTCTTCCCCTGTGATATTTGTGCCTTTGCAGTACACCCTGGCCACCGACAGTTTCCAGCTTGGTTACAATGAAGAGGGACACTGCAAAGGAGAAGTGGATTCGTCGCTTCCTGTACCACAGAAGCTGAACTGGGAAATCCCCCCAGAAGTGAGTCATTCTTTACAACTTTAATGTATGTACATGAATACGATTTTTTTTTTTTAGGCTTAACATTTATTTATTTATTAAGAGAAGTAGTTGCAAAGGCATATGACATATTTGATACTATGTCTTTACGAATATGAATTGTATTCTTAGTAAAAATTCTTAATCAAAGTTTTTTTTTTTTAAGGGAGAAAATTTGAGTAGTAGTTGAAAGGCTAATAGTCCAGTGTCATGACTGTTTGGATGTTTCTTTTAGTGTGAGGAGCAGATCTCCCAATCCCTGGTGGTGGCACAAGCCCTGGCCGATGACGTGCAGTTCCACGTTTTCTCCTTCCGGACCTTCGGGAAAGGAAAAATCAAGAAGTGCCGTGTCAGTCCCGATGCCTTCATTCAGATGGCTCTTCAGCTGGCATACTACAGGGTGAGCCTCGCTGATGTTCTACGGACACGCTCACATTTCTGGATTAGTTGGCACAAAAAAATGACAGTTTTAATAGAATTAAAGATAAATTCAGATTATATTAACAGACATGAAAAATGAGGGAAGACCATAAATAAACAAAGGAACAGTGCTGCATGACCCTGAAGGTTGTTCAACATAAACTGGAGCATACAAGTGTAGTTGTCTGTGTTCCAGGACCGGGGGACATTCTGCTTGACATACGAAGCCTCCATGACCCGTTTGTTCAGGGAGGGCAGGACCGAAACCGTCCGCTCCTGCACCAACGAGAGCAGTGCCTTTGTTCGAGCGCTGGAAGGGGGAGAGGTGAGAACCCACAGCATCTTCTTTTTTTTCTTAAACAGGGAGCCGGAACAGGCCACACGATTCAGTGTGAGATTTGCACAAGGTGTTACATCTGCTGATGTTCTCCTCCAGACAGCAGATGTGTGCAGGCGTTTGTTCCGTGCGGCGTCTGAGAAGCACCAGCAGTTGTACCGCATGGCCATGACTGGAGCCGGTATCGACAGGCACCTCTTCTGCCTCTACGTGGTGTCCAAATACCTGGGGGTGGAGTCACCTTTCCTGAAAGAGGTTAGTTTCATTCTTTTGTCTCCTTGCTGGTGAAATGTTTTTTTTCAGAGGCAGCTCACCAAACCTACTAACGGCCGCTGTTCGTTTCAGGTGCTGTCTGAGCCGTGGAGGCTGTCCACAAGTCAGACTTCGGTCCAGCAGGTGGAGCTGTTTGACTTGGTCAACCATCCAGAATTTATCTCCTGTGGAGGGGGCTTTGGACCAGTTAGTACTATTCAAATGATCTCAAAGCATCTAAGTTAAAGCAGAACAACATGCATAATTATGTTTGACACGGCACCCTATTCTTTTTCATGGTGGGTGTTTTTTAACGCATCAGTGGACTCTCTTCTCATCTTTACCGCTGTAAAGTCAATCACGTCTCTGACGCTGTGGCACGTTTGTACAGAACAAAATGGCTTCTTAACCTCATAAGGAAGCTAAGAGGGAAAATATTGTCTGTTGCTCTTTTTCAGGTGGCTGATGATGGTTATGGGGTCTCTTACAACTTCATAGGAGAGAACATCATGAATTTCCACATCTCTTGTAAACGCTCATGTACTTACACTGTGAGTAGGATGGAAACTTTTTTCTTATTTGTTTAAGGAAAATAATGTGACTGAAAAGTGGAACTACAGAACAGACTTTACATAGTTAGTAAGCAGCGTTATAACATTTAGGGTTTTGAGTCATGTGCACCGTTTTTTCTTTGCACTCTGATCAAACACAGTTTGTTTCCTCTTTGACACCCCCCCCCCCCCTCCGCCTTATAGGATCCCCATAAGTTTGGTGATCAGCTCAGAAAGGCTCTGCATGATATGCTTCAGCTGCTGAGCCCCAACCAGAAGGAGCCCAACAAAACGGAGGAGAGTCGACCTGAGCTCAAGAAACAGCAATAGATAACTTCATCAAAGGAAAGGGTGCTGAAGAGAAGGTGCAGGCTTACATCATGAAGTGAGGAAAGGCAGGTTTTCACTCATCATGCACTTAGAGAACTATACTGTCAGATAAATGGTATTCAACATACAACTCCTCGGGACTGATGGCGACGCCAGTGTTTTATCAGCGCATCTGTATTGGTTTGTGTGCGCATGTGTTTTATTAGGTGTGTGACAGGTGTGTGTGTGTGTGTGTGTGTATGTTGAGAGAGAGGAAAAGACCACAGAAGAGCAAGTCATGAACTGGTTTAGTTTTAACTGTCAGCCCCACAGAGCACATCAAACCCAGAACTGTACTGAAAGCAGTCACGACTGTGATTATGTTTGTGAATAAAGGGGGCCAGTATGCGTTGCACCACTCGTGTCAGGGTTAAGAAATATCCTAAGTCACTCTGCTTCAGGGACTATTTAAGTACACACTCCAGTGCAGCTGGTTAGGTGCCAGTGAATTTTCTTCATTTTGGCTATGCCGCTAGAAGTGAGCAGTACATCAGTTTGTTTTTTGCTTTGTTTTGTAGTTTTTTTGGGGGTGGGTGCTCATTTTCTGCCATTTGAATGCCAATGGCTGTAAAATTAATCTAATGCATTCAACCTGGCTGTAAAAGCTCACTAGTTTAAAAGCGCCACTGTCGTAAGCACCACTTTTCACTGCCACCGTTGTTTCTGTTAGTTTTTTCCTTATACGTACATTTAACTATATAAGTGCCATAACAATGCAAGCTACATATTTATGAACGTGATGTGCAATTTCTTCAGTAAGCAGTGCTGCAGGTCAGATGTGGTTAAAATGTGAGGTTTGCTACCAGTGACACAGATTTGTGATACTCTGCACCAACCACTGCCTCTGTTTTGTCTTCACTCTGCGTCAGATTAGCTGGTTTCATTATGTTACTGCTGTTGTGAGGCTTTTTAATGCAATGTTAGGGGGGGCATTCTTAATAAAAGGAAAGAACTGAAAGCTTCCATTTCTTAAGCTTTTTATTCCAATGCCTGGAAAGATGCCACATTTAATGTTATGCTCAAGTTAAACAAAAAGATCAACACTTTAGGATCAACAAGATCCACATTTTAAGAAAGAGGGAAAAAGAAAAGGTCCACAACTACATTAATGAAAATGCAACATAAACCCTTAATCAACTTTTTGCTACTAAATTAACAGTTAGTATGTAAATATTGGCTGTGAAAAAAGGGAGTGATGTTAAATGGACTTTGCAGTGACAGTTGTGCCTCACAGCCAGGAGGTCCCTTTATCCACTGGCACCATGTTTTCCATCAGGCGGTGGATGACCAAACTTTTTTTTTTTTCATCGGGCGTCATCGGCTTTCTTCTTCTTTTTGTGGAAAATCTTTCCATCTGGCTGGAGTTTCCACTGAAATTTGACACCCTCATATTTTGCATTGAGCTGTCAAGGCAAACAAAAGGGGGAGAGTGTTCAAACGTAATATTTTGCTAAAAAATTTATGTTTTCAAGTTAAGGGACTTACTTCATTCAAAATGGCATTCCATACAGTACTATCATTCAAATTTCCAGATGACATGATTTCCACTTTAAAGAACTGCTCTGCTGTTTTCTCCTCTGTAACAAAAATGACATCACTGTAAGTACATTTATGCGATCAACTTAGAAAAATAGGAAAATACAGATTCACAGTTTGCTTTATCCCTCATTACCAACTAAATAAATGAATACAGTACATGGTAGAGTGTATTGGATGTTGAAAACTTACTTCTGTAACAGTAAAAGATAGAGTTTTGAGCACAACCTCTGTCGTAGAAGCTCTTTCCAGAAGGGTAGTACAGCGTGCAGTTGCCATCATTGTTTGGCTGAGAACTTTCCCAGTGTCTGAAAGAACTTGGACTCTGGTCTGACCATTTCCACTCATCTCTGAACAAACCGATCCAGACAGAGGCCGCTGATGAGCTGCTAAGTTTTTGCTGTAGGGCCAGGTTCTGCTCGGCATTCCTTGCTTCAGCCAAGTCTTTTTTTAGCTGTCGACAGTGATCTTGGGCATTTTTCCAAGTTTTCCCTTCAATGTACACCTCCATGGACCCACTGTCTGAGGGAATGTTCAAATGGAAAACATCTGTTTGTGCAGGTGTTAAACAGCTGCTAGAGAATGAGAAGTGATGTCCTACAATACCAAAATGTGACCCCCCCCCCCCCCCGCCCAGAAAGGCATTCTAACTTAACAAATATCTTTTTCAGGGGATTTGAATTATGCAAATAAAAAACAAAAACATTTGACTTGGCTTTGAGAGAGAACTAACCTTCCTCACATACGAAAGGGTGTGTTGTTTCACAGGATGTACCGAACCATTTCCCATCAGCCAGCATTCCTCCACAGTTTTCAGTGGAAAGGGGTATTGTAGCCCAGTTTGTCCAGTCGACTGATCCAGGGCCGCTCTGAGTCTCTCCAGCAGACCACAGCCAAGATGGAGGCCCAGTTTTTCTCAAACCGACCCAAATCTCTGCTGTCACACCCCTCGCATTTGTCAGATTTACCATTACATCGAGGTCGTCTTGACTTGCAATCACAGCAAGATCATCAAACTTTTCCCTGCAGTACCTTTGAGCATCTGTCCAGTTCTTTCTATCATCTATCAGGTAATACTTACGGGAAGTATAACTAGATAAACACAAAGTAATGCAACCTATGGAGAGAAAGACCACACAAAACATTATACAAAGAAGTCATTATTATGATTTTGATTGTTTTTTAAATGACAGGTACCTGACACTGTCAGCCAAATGATCAGGTGAGACATATTTCCCCCTGAAATTTAAGTTTGCAAATATTATTCAAGCTGTAATACCAATAGACGAGAACAAATCTTTAATTTTTGTCAGAAAATATAGCACAATATATAAACATGTTATCATATATATAATACAATTATTACAGTCTGGTCTGTAAGGGGTTACTAAATGTAGATTATAGTGAAATATGCTATTTAAGTTATTTTAGGGAAGGATGTTGGCAAGAGTTTGTTAAACTGCATGTTCCTCAATAACATTTTTAAATTTTTCATTCAGCAGCTACATCTGAATCCTGCCATGTGCAAAGCAGAATCACACAATCTAAAGTCCACATTTTAAATTTTCCCAGCTATATTGTCTCCCCCCAAATTCTTGTCTCAGTTATTTTTGTGAGTAGTTGGAATATTTATGTCTCACCTGGTGTGAAGCAAACGGCTGCATGGATTAGCTCCTCTCTATTTCTCTCCTGGAGTGGTCAATTACGGCCTATATACCAGTCCTTATGGAAATCTGATTTGGGTTGTACTACAGTTTGCATAGAAAATACGTTGTTTGTTTTTCCAATGCTGGAAGTCCAGCAATGTTGTCTCATGGATAAAACTTGTTTCTACAGTCAATCAACATCTACAAATAGATTGGTAGATTATTTCATGAGGAAACTTTACTAAAGAATCTCTATAAGAAATAGATGAACAATTGAGTCTTAACACTTTTCTTCAAGTTGAAATGCTTTTTTCTGTTCAAAGACAAGTGTTAAGTTGCTGTTCAGTTATTAATGCTTCAAAGAAAAAGGTCAGCAGTCGCTGTCAGACGCTGGGTTCTTGTGGGGCCCTCTCCATTTTAAGGCCTTTGTGTGACCGGTTATTCTCTCTCTGGACTCCTAACGGCTGTCTTTGTCTCTGATTTCAGCAGGGAGGTTAGCGGCAAACCCTCCCTCCCTCATTATCATGCCTGCCAGAGTTCATCTTATGTCCCAAAAGAGCCGACCGATAATGCGCATGTAGTCCGCGTCTTTTATTAAAAAAAAGAAAAATCATGCTCTCCCCTAACACGCGTGTTGTTTTTCTATATTTGTGAGGGCATGTGTCAGCCTTAAAGCAGTGTCTTATTAAAGGTATTGACTTTATGGGGATTTGTGTTTTGCCTTAAAAAGAGAGGTGGGTGGGGGACTCACACTTGTGTAACCAAAGCTTTGTCCACCTAGCACCAGGAGGAAGACACACATACACACAGCTGTGTCACCACAGGGGCCCCCATATATAAAGCTCTGTCCGTCCTCTTCTTATCGTCGCATGGCCCTTTTGCTGTCCAGGTATGTGTATTTATTTTCCTCTTTTCTACGCCAAGGTGTTTGTGCATAGCTTGTTATTTTTTTCTCTCTGTATGTGCTTTGGTCTAAAAGTGAAAACACAATCAGCATCTACTGCCTCAAAAATGATGTCGCTCTACAGTTTTGCTGTAAATGATCTGACATCATTGTTTTTGGACTGCAATAACTTAAAGATGCACTGTCAATCAGACCTTGGAGACTAATTTAGGACAACAAAAAGCTTTTATCTGCCATTTTTGTATCCAATGTTTTATGTGAAGAGAGATTATAATCTGTGATATTTTCATACCTTTTTTGCATCATTCATCTTATTCATCTGTTTTTTTTTATTAGCCTGGCAAATGTGTCGGTGCTAAAAATAAATGAATGTATTTGCTTAGAATTTGATGAAGGTTATTGACTCTGGACATTTGATCATTTTGAGTTTCAAGTAAGAAAGAACAAACAGAGAGGCTGAAGCCTGAAAACACTGTATAATGTCATTATATGATATTTAGTATACGTACCTAATATCTCACATAATGCTTTTACAGAAGAAAAAATTTATTACATTTGCAGAAATAGGATTCACGTCACACATGTACTCTTAATGTGCTTTTTGCTTATTGGGATGCTAGTTTAGGGAAGACAGTAGCCTAACTCTAACTGGAATAGCCAGACCAAGCTCTGAGGTCATTGTATCTTGGAGTATCTTAACTGTGACTGTAGGGACGTCTTATCCTGGTAGTGACAGAAACCTGGGAGATTCTGCTCTGCTGATGGTACATCTGAGGTCAGATGTTCTCACTTTGTATCTCAGCACGGAGGTCAAAGCGACATACCAAGATCCTGTGATTATACAAAAATGTTCACTATGATTTACAACCTTTCCAATGGGGAGAGATATAGGGGGGGGGGTTTCTGACATCAGAATAGCAGAACTCCATCAACACGTGAATCTTATTTCATTGTTATTACCAGTTTATTTTCGGTGCTCTTGGACTCTCGGTCCATCTGTCCTGCTGAGTCTGACTCTTCAAGCCTGTTTAGCCAACAGTCAAGCAACGTGATGAATTCCTCTCCCAATCCTTCATCAGCCTTTTGTCCGAGGTTCTGTTTGTTCAGATCCACATTCTCATTCTCTGAGATCTTGGCTGAAACCGAACTATAAAGAGATCAGAGAGAATGGAGGGGTCTCATGGCTTCATCTGTTGTGTTAATGCGTTCACAGACAGGCAGTCTGATCGGGCTCTCAGTTTCTCTCAGTGAGGTAAGTTTGGAAAACTGGCTGATGACGCAGAGCTATGCTTAATCTCACCTTATTGGATGGTTTTGACATTGCAGAAAGACAACAACTGTCGTCTCGGAAATGTAAACTTAAACTTGTAAAGTATTGATAAGATGAGTTTAACTATTTAAAGAGTTCATTGCACATCTGTTACCTTATAATAAATAGATAATAAAGGTTTTGGCAAGTGTTGATAGCAGCCAGCCGGCCGGTTAATTTCTCTGTCCCACATTCTCTGTTAATCAAATTAAACTACAGTGAACAGCTGCTCCCTCACTGCCCACTGTGGCCACTGACCTCTCCTATTCCTACTCTTTCCTTTTGGGCTCATTTTGTTTGACGATATGCAAATATTATATCCAATTTTATTATGTACCAATAGAAGTATGCGTAGAAGTAGACGTACATTTCTTTCTTGTCGGATTTGCCTGAGATTGCTCTAACAGTAAACATGATTTTATGTGAACGTGCTGATAGTTGCATTTGTCTTCTCTCCAGTGCTACAATGTCCTGTTCAGAAGAGCACGGGTGAGTCAGTCCGGTCCAGCCATGCACATCTGTAACCCGTGAATCTTTATATCTTGGCATGGCTAATTTGTGATTTCACTTATTTTTATCTAGAGGACATTACGAAGGTAAGAATGGTCATTTTCCGATGCAAGCGTAAACTACATCTTTTTCTTCTCAACTCTATCCCACTATCACTTTGTCTTTGTTCAGAGGAAGATGAAGATCAGGGAGAGGAAGGTGAGACTTTGAGGTTGTGTATTCATTATATCAGCAATACCTTAGAAGCCGAACTATTTATAGCTTTTATAGATTTTAAATAAAAGGAACCCTAGCTGTTGATTCACATGCATTTGCATGCTTGTCGTTAGGTCCAGTGTTTAGTTGTTGCTTCTGGTTATGTGTGACCTCAGTCACAGTAACTCTGTGTTACTGGATTTTAAACGTTAAACTGCAGCCACAGAGATTTAAAAAAGAAAAGTTGCAACATGGTCACAAACTCTATTGTTTTGTACTTTAACTTGGGTGTGGTGTAACTTGTGAAAGGGAACCTCAAATCCACTAATTCAGATTTTCCCTGCTCCCCCGGGCGTCATGGTGAAGAAGAACGACCCAAATACAAGTGAGTACGTCTGTGTGGGACTGACAAACACTGTGAGACTCCACAAATAGAAAACCTGTTCTGCTATCAATGAAAACACAGGGCCTATTTGATCTGAGTGTACGCATTAACATGAATTCTTTATTTGACAGGCCCGTGGTCACACAGCTTGCTGCACCAAAAATCCCAGAGGGGGAACGAGTTGACTTTGATGTATGTTCCCTCGAGACTTTTAAGTATCGGTTCAGGAACGACTGCTTCTGAGCCTGAATAGAAAAGTCTGAATATCCTGAATTTGTGCGACCACTGATCTCTCCTGTTAGGACATTCACCGCAAAAGGATGGAGAAAGACCTCCTGGAGCTGCAGACTCTGATTGATGTCCACTTTGAGCAGAGGAAGAAAGAGGAAGAGGAGCTGATAGCACTGAAAGAAAGAATTGTAAGGAGTTCTTGTTTGTTCCCACTAATGAGGCGATGTCTTGGTTTTTAAGCCTGCAGCCATGGAAGGGGATTATTGGGCAGATGTCTGCTTCCTGGTTTAGGAGAACCGGCGTGCGGAGAGAGCCGAGCAGCAGCGCGTGAGGGCTGAGAAAGAGCGGGACAGACAAACACGGATCGCTGTAAGTAATTATTTTCACTATGTCAATTCCATCCAATAATCTGCCTCGATCACATTATTTGGACCAAACGCACATTATGGGAGCACGTTAAGACAGTGGAAAATGCTACAACCCACGGAAGGTGACTCTTTCAGGAGGAGAGGCAAAGAAAGGAGGATGAGGAGGCGAAAAAGAGGGCCGAGGATGAGGCCAAGAAGAAGAAGGTGCTCTCCAACATGGGGGCTCATTTCGGAGGGTTCCTTGCCAAGGTTTGTTTAATTTCAAAATAAGGTGTGAGGCTTCCTGATGTGGGTTCAAAGTGCTTCTAAGGTTATGGTGCTCAACAAGTGTGTTTCATGCAGGCAGAGCTAAAACGAGGCAAAAGGCAAACCGCGAGAGAAATCAAGAAGAAGACTCTGGCAGACAGACGCAAACCCCTGGCTATAGACAACCTGAGAGAAGATGGCCTGAGGTCAGTGGAGTGTTCACAAAAGATTAAGTTCATTTGTGACAACAGTTCATTATACTGTCACTGTGGTTGGTGTTTTACAAACGTTAACTGGAAGGGCTTAGGGCATTTTGTGTGAGCATATTTCTGTCATTCCAAACGGTGTCTGCCTTACAGAGAGAGAGCTGAGGAGATGTGGGAATGGATCTACCAGCTGGAGTCAGAGAAGTTTGACCTAACTGAGAGGATGAAGAGGCAGAAGTATGAGGTGAGCCCATGGGCGAAGAGTATTTTTGGTCAACTCATTTGAACCTTCTCATAACAGAATAAAAATTTGTTTTTTTTCTTTTTTTTAGATCAATGTCCTCCTCAACAGAATCCAGCATGCTCAGAAATTGTGAGTCCCTCTGCCTGTCACAGTGATCACCTCATCAGTTCCACTCATCTGTTTCATTGGAGCCAGGCAGACCAACTCTCACAATGTCTCTGTCAGAGCTTCTTTATGAAGCGGATCAAAACATTTAAGGATTTACATAGTTAAATGCTACTAGAGAGGAACTAAAATGGGTTTTGTTAAGTGGCAAATGCCGGTCAGCACTTTGCCTGCGGTCTGGGTGAAAATCTGTTCTTGTCTTTGCACAGCAAAAAGGTCCACGGTAAGGGGAAGGTTGGAGGCCGCTGGAAGTGAGCTGATGGGCCCGCAGCGCTGTTGCAGCATTTACCACCTGAGCTGAGCGAGATGTGATGGATTTCTGTGTGATCTTTACTGGATGAGATGCAAGCATGCACCAACAGCCTCCAGTTTTATTTAAACTCAACATAAAATAAGATGCTTCAAAATCATAGCTGCAACAAATAAAGGCAAATTATGAAATGACCATTTTAACTATTTTTATTTATTGGCAGAAAAACTACTAATTTCCCTTGGGATTAATCTAATTTTGATGGAGAATTTGATATCATATCATCTTAGTGAAAACATTTCCAGCTTTTTTTGAGAGATTTCAAAGCACAAGGTAAAAGGTCCAATTTAACAAGCCAAAAAGACGTATAAAGGCATCCTGCCACATGCCTTAGTGTTAACAGCAGGAGCAGAACAGACCATGAGATGGAATAAACCACCTCTCACTTCTTAGGATGTATGAAAACTGAATGGATGTCGTCACTGCTTCCTTTGTTGCATGGTTCAAATCCAGCTTCCAGAGCCATGCTCTCCACTTTCTCCACAAAGCCTGCCTCTTGCTCTTTGTTCAGATCCAAAATGTACCTGAAACACACGAATGCAGCTTCAGTACAAAGACCACAATCACCATTCAGTTCTAACTAAAGAATGGGCTGATAAATTTGGGATATGGGGCACACAAATATTTAATGCACAAATGAAAATTGTGCGCAATCCCACAGCAAAACCCATACACCGAGTAACTGTCAAGTCACCATGGAAACAAGGCATGATACTATAAAAACCCTCACTTGGCCAACTCCAGGACAAGCACAGCGTCTGGTGCTGCAATCTGTCTCGTCGTGGGGCCCAACTGGTGCACGCAGCTTCACAGAAGAGATGGAGAGGGAAACACAAGCGAAGAAAGCCCACTCAGTCACTCCCAGTCTGCCGTCCACTTAATGTATTCACAATACAGGCAAAGCATTTACATTTAAGTAAATCCTTTTGCTGGCGAGATGTAAAATGTCTCACCTGGCAGAGATGTATATTGTGTTGAAGAAGTGGGAGTATTTCTGTTTCTCTGGCAGTTTTTGAAGCGAGTCCATTGGCAGAAACGTAATAGAAACCTCATTCAGGTGCATCAACTCTGAGGAGTGTATGTGTAAAGTGAATTATTTGCTATTGTAAAAACATAAAAAAGAGCTTATCAAAAATAGTCAATTAAAATAAAATTTATTTAAATTATTTTTTTTAATACTCCTAAAAAGCAACTAGCTCATGAAACCTTTTTTTATTTAAACTAGGAATGTGGTTCCTGAGCTGCCACTTTGATGGCTCTGTGCTGGCACTTATCCAACACTAGTTTTAAAGGCCTTTTACCAGTGATGGAGATGGAGCTCTGGTCAGCTCTTGTGGATGCCTCTTCTGCCTTTGTGTCTGACATACAAGCTGTGTTACAGCTCCGTCTGCTGGACAGCGATGTGAACAATCCCTGCAGGTTTGCGATGGAAATATCCTGTGCTGTCTTTGAACAGCAGGAGAAGACACGCAGACAAAGGTAGATGCACTTTTTTTTTGTTTTTTCCTACTATAACATACTCCTAGTGTATAATGAAAATAAATGACTCAATCTTTGTTGTTGAGGGTATATTTTACTTTGATGTGTTGCCCATTCTTTGTTTTCAGCAGGTCCTTGTCATCACTTTCAATGCCAAAGGACAGATAAGGACTTGAAACGATGTCTCCCCAGTAGCCCCTGATGGCCACTTTGTCCCTTCTCTGTTAAAACACACACACATTGAAAACTATGTGCTTTCATATCATATGGTTACTAAGCTGTGCAGCCAAACAGAGGAGAGCTCACCTGATTAAACACTCTGGAAGAGAGTAAAGTTGGATTTGTCTTTTGATAGATGCCTTCCCTCATTTCAAATGCCAGTCCTTGCTCTCTCCATCGCGCATATTGATGTTTGTTAATGACACCACACTACGCAAAACGGACACACAAAGACCTTGCATTGTTCTGTACAATATGTAAACCTAAAAAATAACCATCAATAACTATTTCTGTAAGCACCTATCCCTGTTCAGCTAAATTGAGACAAGCTTTTTAATATCATAAAGACTCAGAATTGATTATTACTCCTTTCTCATGCAGCTTCATTGTAAGGTCCCAGTCAAAGCAGCCCTTTTTGGCGTCGTAGCGTGTACCAAGATGCTGCCTGACTCGATAATCCCAAGCTTTGGACATCAATAAAGGATGCTCAGGTGAAGATGACTGGATCCACATCTTGAATATCTCAGCAAGCTGATCCCGCTCCTTGAACTGGAGAAAAGCTCAATGAACTAAATTAAACCTGGCAAAACTGAAACACTGTCATAGAAGCATGTTCTTTATGATGTACACCACCTCGAACTGAGCTTGTCTAAAATAGTGTTTTACCTTGAGAGACGTTGTGTCCAGGCAGGTGTGAGTGGCAGCACCCAGTGTGTCAGTGACAGACAGAGCGAGCTGAGTCGCGGTCCGGTGGAGCATCTCTTCTGTCTGGCTGCGGATTTCACTGTTCCCGAACACCTCCAGAAAAACCTCGGTCTTCTCTGAATACAGATATGTCAAGACATACCACACATCTGGACACGTATTGCTTTTGCTTAATGAAAAATTCACCAGAATAACACTTACCATTAATTCCAATTATTTCGTGTGGCATAAGAGCCAGGTAAACCATCAAGAGCTGCCTCGCCACCACCTCCATGCTGCTCTCTATCACCCATACCTGCATCACCACACAGGGAAAAAAGTTACGTAGCTCAAAACAGTTAGTTAGTAACAACAAGGCTGTTTTTAGAGACTGTGGCTCACATGAAGACTTTGTTTGTCTTGCAAACCAGCAATGGTCTTCAAAATATGTCTCGGATCTCCACTGCCAATCAGTAAAACATTGACGTGTCCTTCCTGTTTCACAGGGCCTTGATACAGACAGAGATTGGACCAGACATTAAAGCTCAATAGCAGTACTGTTTATATAATGTGTCTTTTTAGCCTTTACTTACTGTATGTAAATTCTAACTACATCATTCATTTGCAAAGAATTGATTCAAATGTTTTGTCCAGAGGGGTGTGAATGAATAGTTTACATCTTCAAAAGTAGCGTTGTGAATCTCTATAATACAATTGGAAAAGTACACAAACTGCAAATGTATAACTTTAAAATTAAGGAAGATGTGTATTTACACTTGTAAAAACTTTGAATTGCTACGAATAGTGCGCTAAAATACCCCAAACCAAATTAACGTGGCAGAGACGCCGAGTAAGCATAAACTTCTGCGTGATATCATTAATTGGAGGATGCACGTGCGCGTGATGCGATCCCATGGCTCTCACCCATACTGAGCAGGTCGCGTGCAGGACTGAATCCCCACCAAGCGATGCACCCCGCACCCTCAGACGTCCGTCCAGCGCTCATTCTGCGATTCCAGCAGCAGAACTGTACCTGTGCGATGTGTAGGAAGACCAAATCAGCTGGCTTCCGCCAAACGGTCAATTTGCAGAGGCGGCTAAGCTACGAATGAACGCCGATAGACGCGAACGGTACGTAACTGTTAACACAAGATGAATGTAGCTAATACCCGGTTTTAAGGTGACAAAAATCTGCTACAAAACCAAAACGAGAAGATATAAATCCCAATAAAAAAGCTTTTATATAATATGCTAACAATAGTAATGTTAGCCACGAACTGGCTCAACACAAAGTTTGATATATGTTGCTAGGCAACGCTTTCAGAGGTCGAAAAGGCAGATGCCATCTACCGGTGAATGGCTATAAGCTCCAGGCAGAGGTTGAACAAAATCCCAGAATATTGCATGATAGAGTAAATGACTTATATAACTGAGCAGACGTATGCCAATAAAACAAGCAATGATAGCTACAGAGGTTGAATAGCATTTTACTGGACATTGTTTCACCACAGCTCGACAAAACAAGCAAAAAGGCCCGGTTTACTGAGAATGAAATCCAGAAACAAAGTCATACCATCAGAGTGAACAAACATTACAAATAACAGAGTAGTTACGCAAATAATTTCTTTATACATCCAAATACAAAGGCTACACAAGGCAAAGGACGAATAACAACAAAGTTTTCAGTCATGCTGGTTAACAGTGGAAGGTACAGTCAAGGGTTTTGTAATTGTAAAAAATAAAATAAAAATCACATTACTTGTACATGTACACACACATACAAGCAGTACAGACAGGTGACAAAGACGACAACTTCTATCTCTGCAGTGAAGTTAGCATTTCGCTGAAAAGACTTTGGTATATTTGCCCAAATGGAAGAAGTCACTGCAAATCGGTACAGAGAACACCTTAATCCGACCATATTTCTATCCTACTGTAATGACTTTTATGATGGCAGTGCCTCTATCCGTAGGGCATCAAAACACCCAATCCACTCTGAGAGCACACACAGCTCCAACAGCTTTCTAAAACCCTTCTGAAAAACAAAGTGTAAGTAGAACGCACTATGTCATTCAAAGAGAAAAAAACAAAACAGGTTGAACACCAAAAAAAGAGAGCATCCCAGCATAATTTCCCATCCCATAAAGGTAAAACTTTAACGAGGTTTTGCTTTAAGTGCTGCATCAACTTCTTCCTCAGGCAGGAGAGTGTGCCACTGGGCCACTGGACGTCTGGGATTAGCAAGCATATCTGACCAATGACGCAGGCCCACACCCGTAGCTCCATAACCCATAAAGGTCTTCCCAATGGCGTCGTTGCTCCCAAGTTTATCATAGTCAAATACTGTGATGACAACCTGTACTTTCTGAAAGAAAAAAAAGGGATAAAATGTCTAAAGGTAAACCACACTCTATGACACTATCATTTCTCATTTAATTTTGGTGAATGATATAAACTTACCTGTATTTGGGCAAAGGGGACTTCAAAGCTGAAACTCTCATTAAAGTAAGGGTTAAGTGTGTTTTTCTTCACTGTTGTCTTCTTCTTCTTAATACGCTTCCCATTTTGTTGTAAAACAATCTTCACAAATGGGTCTGGCAAAAAAAAAAGAAAAGGGTATGCCTCTTTTTTCTGTGACTGTCATTTTTGCATTCTGATCACTTAAAAAAATATTTGATAGGATGTAAAATTAGTCAGTGCGTTGAGGCCTGGTTACCTGATAAGCCTCCAACATCCATTTTCTTCAGATTCTTTGCCTCCATGATGTTCACTGTCAGTTTCCCAGCAGTGGGTACATAGCGTAGAGAGATGCAAATATCTCCAAGTACCTCTTGCTGAAAACAAGTTTGAGAAAATGTTCAAAGATTTAAAAGATATTCTAAATATATAGTTCAGAACATGCCAATATGGCTGTTTTTTTTCTTTATTTTCCTTTTATGTATTAAACTGAGTTATTTAGTAAAAAATTACCATAGAAATTCTACGCCTCAAATATGTTTTTAGTAAAAACATTTCTCCTCAAAATCTTAAATTACCATTACAGTTAAATAAAGACACTAGATTTTACCTCCTCCTTCTCACCACCCTCTAAGTCCCTCCATTGTTGCATAGGCTGGCCCAAATCGATGCTGTTCATGGGAATCTTTATTTCACCAATCATATCGTGCTTGGAGAAACGATCAAAGTCAAAAACCTGCAGCACCAAGATCTTTCCACCCAACTCTGCATATGGAATCTAGAGAGGAAGGTATAGAGTTAGTCCTGCATATGGAATCTAGAGAGGAAGGCATAAAGTTAGAAAAGGTATGGTTTTAAATTTAGGGCTGTAACAATGAACGTAGCATAGAGTAGAAGGAGAATGGACAGAGCGATTTGAGTTATATCCTTAAGGCATCGTAAGAGTGAGGATGAGGGAAAGAGGTGACTTAGACCCAATTTCTGCCCATTAAACGATAGAAGCAGAATGTCAATAGCAGCCTGAAAGCTCAGCTGTCACATCAATACAGATCAGGCTTCTATTTTACATTCATTTCCAAGGCTGACCAGGTACCTTAAAGATGAAGGTTTCATTGAAAACAGGACTCAGGTTTTTGCGTTGAACCTTGGTCTCATATTTTTTCTTTTTGTCAGGCAACATAAAGACTTTGACGTAGGGATCTGAGGTTCCACCCATGTCCATAGCAGCAAGGTCCTGAGCCTGAAGGATGCCCACTATGAGCTTCAGAGAGGAAACAAGTGTCAGAATGACATCAGCCAAGTGATTTAAAAAGAATATAATAAGCATTTGATTTCTGATTGACTGATTGTATTTTCCATTGATGCTTCCATGCAGATCGTACCTGGCAATCTGTGAAGTTGTAGTCTAAGGAGAACTCCAGTTTACCCAACTTTTCTTGCTCTTTTTCCTCTTCTTCACCTTCCTTCTTTGGCTCTCCGTCCTAGCAAAAAAAAAAAAAAACAGTGCAGTGGACATTTATCTTGAAACATACAATCAGGAGGAATGTTTTAGTAGGAACTCACCTTATCTCCATCCTGTCCTTCTCCTTCCTTTGCCTTTCTGCGGCGACCTGTCTTCCTCTCCCTGACCTTCTTTGGTTTTTTTGTTTTCCCACAGCATTTTTTGAAAATACAGAAGATGAAGCATGCCACTAAAACAAGGACCACCACAACAATGGCTGCCACTGCCCACATAGGAACTGTAGAAGAAGGTAAATTTACAGATCAGATTCTACACGAAATGGGAGTATGAGTATGTCACTGGATGTCCTTTACTCAAATTAAAACAATAACAATTTTTTCTTTGCTGTAATGATGTATATCATACTTAAAAATGTAACAACATTTAGGGGCCTGGAGCTTCTTTCTTGACCTCAATATTTCTATGCACTTGCTTATCTCAGGGCAGTTTGCTGAGCATGTGTTTGGTCAGCAACACCCTTCCACCACAATCAGCTAATAACATGTTTCCTGTTGGGAGTGGCCCTGTCCAACAACAGCCACCAGCAAAGTACCAGCAGCAGAAACTCATCATTAAATGCATCATCAGCAGGAGTTAACGGATAGGGAGAGGGATCCTTCTACACCTTTTCCACTTTGACTTTTGTGTGCAGGAATATTGCTGTCATGACCGAAAAAAATGACGAAATGTTTATCTGCACGTTTTCACAAAATCAACACTAACTAAGCGCTTTATGATCTGAGCTAGTTTCTCATGTCAGGAGTCTTTACAAGAGCCCCTTACTTGGTAGATGGTGCAGTTCATTCATGAACTTCTCCTTCATCTGGTTGTAGTCATGGCTAGGGTGATGTTCTGAGTTTGAGTGCTCATGGTGTTCTGACTGAGAGTGCTCATTATGAGCAGGCTCTGTTGCTTCCTTCGATTCTGGTTCGGATGGCTCTGCAGCCCTCCGGGCTCGGGCCAAATCAGCCAGTCTCATGCCAGCTGTGAAAAACAGAATCAGTGCCAGTCAACTAAGGCTCATACAGTGAGTCACATTTTCACATGTACGCCATGTAATCCCCGTGTTCATGCGTTGCCATGTAGACCAGAGGCCCAGGGTATTTCTAAGCCAGATGCTCAACATGGCTGACCTTAATCCCTCTGTTACATTTATACCCTGTCATAACCACCATCCCATAACCCACTCTCTCACTTCCACGTCCATCCCTTGCCTGTTTTTCTCTCATCATGGTCTCTGCTAGAGACTGGATTAAACTCCATCCCTCCAACATTAATCTGAAATCACAGATTCTCAAGCCTTTATGACTAGAGGATGGTCTCCTCCATCAATGTGCGTCACACAAAATCTGTGATCACCCTAAAACCATTTCAGGAGGTTTGCAAAACATTTTTTATTAGTTCATTTTATTTGGATTACACTATATTTATCTGTCAGAAAAAGTCCCAATAATTCTACTTCAGTACATTATGAATTTTAAAGTTATTTGACAACTAATCTATTCACTAAACTCCAATGCAATATTTACTTTCAGTATCTTTAAACAACACAGCATTATAAACCAAAATGAAAAGTTTCACTGTCATAAGCTCATAAAAATCCCATCCCAAACCTGTCTGTCACATAAACGATTTACCTGATAGACTAAAAAACAAAGAGGGGTTTGTAGCATCATGACAGGTATTTCTTTATTGGTTTAAGAATTAATAATCAACCAATAATGGAAGATTCCTGTTGAAATTTGAAAAATCTTTAAAAAATTTGTATTGTACATTAATCAAATCCTGAATTCTTTTGTGAAGACACAAAGAAAATATCAAGTAAACTCACTATTATATTGAATGGGTTTGCTCAAAATGTAATCATGAATAATAGACATTTTTTGTTATCTTAGCAGTTGCATTTCTATCATAACAAAAATGTTTTAGATCTGAGCACGTACTTACCTGTTGATGGACTCCCTCGACACGGAAAGAGCCGTTGGTTTTGTTTTATGTATATTAGTGGTTACCTCCACTTTAGCTGGCTTGTTCCCTCAAACACTTGTCAGTCCTTTCGGGATGCTGCTGTCTCTGACGGGCAGGCTCCCTGAAACCTTTTCCTATCAAAGCACTAGCAAATTACGAGAGCAGTGTTATCATTTAATCCCCCCCACTACCCCTCCTCCTGATATTAGAAGGCTGACAACACATCTGTTGCTTTAGTCTGACCAAGAAAGCATAAAAAGCAGCAGCTATTCTACTTGTTTTCTCACAACACCGTTCTAAATATAACACACAGTGATTTAAGGCTTCCCCCTGCTAAAATGACTGTTTATTGCATTCATAGCAGTCGTGTTTATCTATAGCCATCAAAATGAAGAGATTGGAGTGCATCCAGCCTCTCACTAATCCTCTGTCCACGCCGTCAGTCGAATGATTTTTAGTAAGAGCGGGCATGCCATCCCTCCATCCCGTGGCTTAACATTTACTTTTAAACATTGTACATAAAGCTCTATTTATAACGCTTAACAGTAACTCAGACATTATTCCATGTCTTTGCACTGCTGTGTCTGGGTTTCCAGAAACCAATCAGCTGTGAGAAAAAAACAAAAATAAAAACAGAAAAAGCCGTTTTACTGCAAAAAAATTTCATGTTGCATTATTTATTTTGTTAGCGGTTCATGTAATCAACTGTCTAAACTAACAGAAACATTTATAACACACATACGACTTAACAGCTTTAATTTGAAGTTAAAGAGATCAGGAATGTGTTATGTCACAGCTACACGGCATTTGCGTAGTCTCTGGCCTAAAAAGCAAATAGATGAACTGAGCAAAACAGCACACAACCTTGACATGATGCACACTGAGGGTTCTGCTCCTGTACCTTATCTTTACAGAAAGGTATAATTCCACTAAAAGCACTGTCATCATTTAAAAACCACAAAATGCCCAGTGGTCTAATGTTCAACCTATAGCTTAGAGCGAGTCTGTGAGTAAAGTCCAGCTGTTATCTTTTCACTGTCCTACAGGTACAGACAGGACATGGGACATGCTTAGATTGCATGGGAGAAAAAACAAAAAACAAACATAATTACATGTCATGTAAGCAGACTTAACAGTAAGCCATGGAAAGAAGACAAAGGTTGGAGGCGTCTGATTTTAATGAATGGTTTAATCTGATTTTAAAATCCCTTGTATGATTTGACTCAATGGTTTGCATTTTTACAAAATAGGCTGAAACATAACGGAATGCATGACATGATAAGAATCGAGTGAACAAGTAACCCAATTCACTGTAACTTTTTTTTTTAAAGATATTTTAAAGATATATATGTTATTCAAAAAAGTGAGGTATTTCTACGTAACCTGCCTGACTTTCTCTTGTGCCTTTGGTACAAGACTGTAGTTTGGGGTAAACTGTGCAAATCTTGGTAATCTTAACGGAAATGCACCATTGACTTCTCATCGCTATATTTGGTAAATAAGGAGTGCATCTTTACAGGGTGTGTTTATCAAACAGGTATTCTCCCATGGCACCATGAGGCTCAGAAGTAGTGAGACGGGTTAGACTGCCAATGTAGTCGCCCAGCTTCTTGATGGTGTCATGGCTGTCTATGAGGAAGTCCTGCTCAAGGAAATCGCACAGCTACAAAAGACAAAGAGGATAAAAATAAATAAATATAAACTTGGAGTTGATTACACAGCTCTGCAGCAAGTTTTAAAAAAAGAAAGCATTTATCCAAGATCAGGACCAAGCTTACGTGTGGGTCGTTGTGGTTGCCAGCCCGGCGGTGCACGTCAAGAACACATGTGTTCAAGGACTTCTGGTATTCCAGGGAAAAGGATAATGCGTCCAGGCCACCTCTCCAGTCCTCTCTGCTTGGTTTCTAAACAAAATGTTGAAACTTGAATCGCAA
>CAJRST010010001.1:8235791-8257155 GCA_907169785.1 Menidia menidia
TTCCAGCCTTTGTGACTTACATTTCTGCCATCCAATCTAAAATTATATTATATTTGTCAGTAAATAGTAAAATCTCACCTGATAAGTGCACAATTTTACAACTACTCATTCTTACTCATACTGATATGATTAACCAGAATAATAAAAAGGGTATCACATGACTGCACAAAACTGCATTTGAATTATAACTTTTTATCTTTGAATTCACAATGTAATATTTTTATTTTGCACCTGACTTCCATTCCAGCTCCTGGTGATGTTGAAGGCTTCAGCGCCGATGGCCAAAATGACACCAGTATTACTCTAAAGTGGAAAAAAATTAATAACATAGATATTTATACTCTTCAGTTTAATGAACGAAAAGAAAACATATCGGCAAATGCTGAAACATACACAGTGTCTGGTTTGACAAGTGCAACTACATACACCTTTAGTCTCTTTGCCATGTTTGAGTATGCCACCAGCAGTGGAGCTGTCCTCACTGCAGTCACAGGTAAGATGTCTTTCCTCAGACTGGTAAACCAAAAAATTCTGGTGAAATCTGATTCAAGTAAACTTTGGTGACAAATTTTCTATTTTCCATTTGTAGCACCACAAAATGTTAAAGAATTTAAATCTCGTGACCAAAATGAAACCAGTGTCACCGTGCAGTGGAAAAAAGTGGATGACATCAATACTTACACTCTTTTGATCAATGAAAGAGAAGAACATTTTACCCTTTCAGCAGAAAATGGGACATACACGGTTAATAATCTGATAAGTGCAACTGGATACATCTTTAGACTCTTTGCTGTGTTTGATTATGCAAAAAGCAGTGGAGTTTCCATCACTGCAGTCACAGGTAAAATGTGTTTCCTCAAGCTGGTGTGTTAAAAGTAAACAAAAGATTCTGCGGAAATGTGATGCAAGTATACTTTTGTGACAAATTTTCTATTTTCCTTTTGTAGCACCACGAAATGTTGAAGAATTTAAATCTCTTGACCAAAATGAAACCAGCGTCACTCTGCAGTGGAAAGATGTGAATAACATTAGCAATTATATTCTATTGTTTGGTGAAAGCAAAATAAACGTGACCACATCTGCAGAAATGGGGACACACACAGTCTATTCCCTGATAAGTGGAGCTAAACACAATTTTACCCTCTTCACTGTGTTTGAATATGCTAGTAGCAGTGGAGTTTCCATCACTGCAGCCACTGGTAAGATATGTTTCCTCTTATTCTTACTTTAACAGCTCCGTTCAGACCAGCTGCTAACATGTGTCTTAGATGGTTTTAACACAAGTGAATACTGGAAAATGCAGGACTGAATGATCAAAGATTCAGATCTTCTTACTCAGGATATGTTCTGGAGTATATTGTAGGACACTGTTATACTTTGGGCAGGTACTTTCACACAGCTCTGAAAAGTTATGAATCCATGGTGTCATGCTGGATCACCTCTATATTACCTGTTAGTCAATTGTACTTGTGTTATGTTATTGGGGAAAAAATATGACGTGTGTGTATAAATGTTTTTTTCATTTGCAGCAGACAACTCTGACAAATCTGTTACAATCTTTGGGTCTCAAGGTTACAAATGTGAAACATGAAACCTATTGGTAAACTGTTTTTCTGTTTAACTTGAAGACAAAAGTCTTTCTTATTTTTCTCAGTTCCTCCAATGGTGCCTTCAGTCGATCAGACCGAACGCTCCCTGACCAACGTAACTCTTGAATGGGAGATTATGAATCAAGACTGGGGCTACCAGGTTCAAATCCATGGCAATAATGCATTTATTGAATCGACATCCAAGACATCACATAAGGCCTCATATTTAGTCTCAAGACTCAATCCTGGCACAGTTTATAATTTCAGCGTGATCACAAATTTCGGTGGATTAAACAGCACTGCTTACACCGATTTCATTGTAACAAGTATGTATGGAGACATATCAAACTTTCCTTCCAGATGTAACATTATATGTGCCAAGAAGGGCTTTTCTGTTCACCTCCAGGTTGAATTCAAATTGCATACATTTTAAAAAGCAATTCTCTCATCTGAAAATATTTTCTGATTATTTGCAGCTATAGACTGTGCCAGTGGAAAGTGGCAGGTCACTAACTCTACAATTCAAGGAACAATTAAAGGCGCGTTTACAAAAGCAACTGTTTCAAATGAATCACATGGTGTAATTTCCACTAGTACAAATGTGTTATTCACCGGCCTGTGCCCCGGTACAACCTATGGAGTGTCTCTTCACTATGAAAGACAATCCAAATCTTTTCAACAGTGTTCACACAAGGTAACAATCCGTAAGTACTGTTAACTTCTAATAATACTTTGTTTGGCTAATTGAATTTTTTAATTTGATCAAGACAAGACTTTATCAAAAAGACTTGTGTCAAGAGATTACTTACTTTGGTCTTTCTTTGGATGTCTTATCTTTGGATGATTTACCCAACGTACTTTCCATCATATAACATACCAATTTGTAGTCAGACAATATGATTCTATTCAATTTCATTTATTTGTGGTAATAATTGCAGTTGTGCCTTTTTTTCCGTGCAGTTCCTTCCAATTTAAAAGGCTACTGTAAGTACTGGGGAAGTGGTTATGCTGCCCGCATCATCTGGGATCCACCAAATGGTGTGTGGACAACCGTGCAGGTGAACGTTAGCGGGAAAACTTTTGACATAAATGGAAAAGAGGACCACTTTATCCTACATGAACTTAAACCTGCAAAAAGATATAAAGTGTCGCTTGGTCTACTATCGGGGACAGAAAGGAGTGCTGAACCATTTGAGTTTTCCTGTCTCACAGATGACAGAGGTAAGTACCGTGATGTAAACCGTGATGGTTTGGTTTCATTTTGACATAATGTTCTGCTTTTTAAGCATCTGTTGAAGGCTTTGAATCATGAACTGAAGACTTACTTCCTGTAGGAGTCATCGCAGGGGCCTTTTTTGCTGTGGTGCTTTTCATTGCCCTGGTCTGTGTGGCTGTTTTCATTTACCTAAAACATCCAGAAAAGATCAGGTTGGTGCAGCCTCACTACTTTAAGATATAAGATGAGATAACAGTGTAATGTGGAGGGATGTAGGTGGGTCATTAGGCTAAAGCATACCCATTCGTAAATTGTTTAATTCTTTGATTCCTCTCCAAAGCAGGAAACAGCCTGCTGGTGGATCAAAACAACAGAAATCAAAAGCAAAGTGAGTGTAAATGTTGTTCTCTTCAAGCAAAGCCGTCACACTCGGAATGAAATCCCACATTTATAATGGAAAATATTAATGGTTATTGTGTTGCTCAATGTTTTTATATTTAGTATTATCTATGCAAATATATTCATAGTATTTAATATGTGAAATAATATGTTTTTTTCTTCTGCTTTGATTTATTCTCAGGGCTATTCCTGTGACTAAGTTTTCGTATCACTTCAATCAGTTAAGTCTGGATGAAAACAGAGGCTTCAGTGAAGAATATGAGGTGCACAAGAACATCTAACTGGGTTCCATTCCTTTGTTTCTTTGCATTTTTTTCCCTACATCTGCCATTTGATCTGTGTGTTTCACATATAACGGCTTTATTGGTTTTCCGTGCATCTCATTACTTTGGTGTAGGGTCTCTCCTCTGTTGGCACAGACCAGACATGTAAGGCAGCCAACCTACCTGAAAACAGACCCAAAAACCGTTTCACCAACGTTCTGCCATGTATGTGTCTCCTCTTACTGTTGGACCATCCCCTAGCTGTTTTTGGCTTGCTCGCAATTCCTTTTAAAAGCAGTTAACTCATCCTCTATTTTCTCACACTAGATGACTGGTGTCGAGTGAAACTCATCACAGCGACTCCCAGCGAGACTTTAGACTACATTAATGCCAGTTACATGCCTGTAAGTACTGCACACAAACAAAAGCTGTAGCCGTTGTTAGAAATGAGTGACTAAAATATTCTCTTTTTACACTTGTCAACTTTAAAACGTGTTCAAAACAGATGAGAAGAAAACTGTTAAAAACAAAACTCTAAAATGCTAAACCAGTAAATGCACATCCATCTAATATTTAGCAAGTTACATGGATTTCCTTTGTAAAGATGGCTTTTTTTTATTTCAAACAGAGCATTGTGATTTTAACCTGAAGCAAATGAACTTTTGATCACCTCCAGGGCTACAACAGCAACAGAGAGTACATTGCCACTCAGGGTCCTCTGCCTTCCACAGTTAAAGATTTCTGGAGAATGGTTTGGGAACAGAGGGTGAATTGCATTGTCATGGTAACCAACTGCACGGAGGGAGGGAGGGTAAGTCTACAGGAACTGAGGGAAGTGCATAAAGTGAAAGATGTTATCCTATTTAGCACCTCTATCTGTTAGAGTATGTAAATAGACACCCTGATGGTGAGAATATAGTTTTATTTGTGGAAGACTTGACCTTTGTGTGTTTTCTTTTCTTTTCATAGACCAAGTGTGAGCAGTACTGGCCTCGAGACTGCAAGGAGTGCCTTTATGGAGAGTTGCTGGTCACTGTCCAATCTGAACAAGTGGAGTCCAGCTGGACACTGAGGCAGCTCACTGTGAAACATGTACAAAAATTTGATTAAAAAAAAACTAAAAAAATACCATCATTTTTCAGGGGGAAAAGAAAATATATAAAAATGCAATTTAAGTGTATTTCTTGGTACCAGTTCTTATGAATGGCTGTACTGAGTATAATTCTTTACTGTTTTATAGTCCAATAATCTTGTAAATGATCACTGTTTACAGAACGATACCTCTGAGGAACGCACTGTGAAGCATTTCCACTTCACTGTCTGGCCTGACCATGGAGTCCCACAGGACACTGGAGTCCTGATCCAGTTTCGGCAACTTGTTAGAGAGCACATAGAGACAGACGGGGGCCAAGCACCGACTGTGGTTCACTGCAGGTATGGAATGAGTTTGCATCCATTTGGACTCCGCAGATGGTGTCTGAATTGGTTCTACCCTGACACGCACGCTACTTACATTTTTCCTAAAGCTCCCTTATGTGAGCCGCTGCCTCTAGGGTCCATTTAAAGTGCAACACCGGGAAGGACTAATCGCTCACAGTGACAGTGTGATGGACGCTTATAAAACTAATTTCTAAGAAAAACAGTTTTTTTCTACAAGGTTAGAGGGGCCAAGGCTGACTAAATACTTGGCAGGTTTAGCAGCTTTTTTTATCCCACATATTTGGCTGAAGAGAAAGAGCACAGCAGGACAAGATGCTACACCACGCTCTTCCGCCAAGTCTCCTGCCCCCGGCCCATTGTAAACAAAATGCTCTGCCCTTTTAAGAGAACCGTGTGCGTTTGTCATTTGTGCTTTTAATGCCACAATGGCCTGAGCACCTCCAGCTATTGCACAGTAGCCTTCTACTGGCAAAATGAGTGCCACTAGACCATGGCTGCCATCTGACTGCTTTATGACCCTTACCAAGATATCCAGACTTCCATTTTAAAAGAAGACCATGGGGACGGGGAGGGTGGCTGTTCACTTCAGTTTATAAAATGTGAAAAAGAAAAGAAGACAACTTGCAGCTGACAAGTCTTAAAAGCACACGTGTGTTTCAGTCTTTCTCATGACTGCACATCAATAATAATACTCACCAAGAACTCAACATTTAATGATTGAACGTTTTTGTGCTTTGTGTCGATTAGCTCAATCCAGAAATGAGGAGCCTAAAAAGCCAAAAACTTGGCTCATAATGTGAAGTAAATAACTGACCTGTAGGAGGTGATTTTTAGATTAAATGAAAACATATGGAATGCGGCTGAATGAAACGTATCCTATGTTGTCTCTTCGCTAGTGCTGGAGTGGGGAGGACGGGCACCATCATTGCCCTGGATGTGTTGCTCCAGCAGCTGGAGAAGGAACAAGCAGTGGGCATCAATGCCTTTGTACACAAGATGAGACTGAATCGACCATATATGGTGCAGACAGAGGTACGTGTTTCTTCTATTGGGTTTGTTGGAGAATCAGGGAAGAATTGTGACGAAAGTTATTGAGAATGGAGACCACAATAGTTTTTTTCTATCTGAAAATAGAAAAAACATGACAAACCTATTTTTCCTTATTAACTCAGCTAACCAACCCCAGTCTAATTCCATTCCATGTTTTCTTCAACTTGACCAACATCCTCCTTTTTGACCTCGTAGTGAGAATCCAGTTCCACCCCTTCTATGCTTCTGGTTTTACAGTTCCGTTGGCTGAAACTGCTGCAAGCACATGAAACCACAAAAAATTCAAATGAATTTTTTTCAGGTTTCAGCTTTTTTTTTTTAGATGTCAGATATTCTGCCTGTCAGATTTCCTCTAACTCTCAAGTGTTCTTCAGTAGGGCAGAACAAAAGCTTTTTCTATTTTTATTCTTCCCTCTTTTAAACCCAAAAAATAGTCTGTCAGAATATTTAGCAATGTAGCACTTTTTTCTCCTGGTAGTAACTCAAAAATCATTCCACCATTATCTCTGTCATTTTTCATCATTAAAACATCCAGTCATATTAAAATGGAACACAGTCTGAGTTTGTTGGGTTTCAATGCCAATGCAATTTTACTTCCATGGAAGTTTATTTCCATGCCTCTTCAGGCTGATTTAAATGTGCAAACAGACATAATTCCAGACCTGCTGTCATTTAGCAAACAGGGAGGTGTCATTCAGGGTTCAGATAAGCACACAACAAGCCACTTGTGCTACCCTTTCCAACTAACAAGAACATTTTGCCCTCAGTCCCAGTACGTGTTCCTGCACCAGTGCATCGTGGACACCCTGCAGCCTCACCAGAAGACTGATGAAAACGTATACGAGAACTCGGACGTGATATACGTTAACGCCACTGCGCTCCGGGAGCTCCGTTAGCAAAGGCAAACTCCTATCCCACATCAGCGCTGCACTGCTCTGCCTTAATGCACGAAATGAAAAGATCATTCTTATATCAAAATGTTAAACATGAAATGTTTTCTACATGCATGTAGCCCAACAGAAATTGAACTTCTTCATTTTGTGTGTCTCTTCTGAGCCATCAGTGTCCTGTACTTATCGTAACCGTGTGCACACCCCACCCCAGATGACCACAGAATGTCTCTGACTTTGTATCAATATTAACTGTAAGTAGAAAAAAATCACTTTGTACAGGAACTAAAATGCGTCGTATTAAAAATATATCAGATTGTATCTCTGTTACTTTTAAACGTTAAAGGAAAAGCCCCATCTGCTCCGATGTGAAGCAAAGCCAATGCCAGGATGACGGCCGGCTCTAGCTGGATATGACTAGCTGTCTGTTAGTTTCAGCTGCACGCTGTCAGCATGCCGATGAGCTTTTTCACTCGTGTGATACAACCACGATGCTTACACTTCTTCATTTGTGGGACCCGACGGCCCCTGATTACTGGGAGGAGCTGTGAAGATCCTGTCAATAAGTTTCTCTCTAGCATTCAGCGCCTCAGAGCTGTCTTCTGCTGGCACCAAATGCTGCCTCCCGGGAAACAGAGGCTCGATCTGACCGGACTCAGGCGGAAGTGGGACGGAGAATTTTTTAGCTATGTTGTGCAGCACGCTGCATGCCTTGATAATGTTTGACTTTTTGTTCAAAGCGTCCTCGTCGGCAAAGCCCAGCTGCATCAAACAGCTGAAGCGCCTCTTCAAGGAGCCCAGCGTGATCTGCATGACGTTGTGGGCCCTGGTGTGGGCCTCGTTGAACCGGACCTCCTTGTTGTTCGCAGGCTTCAACACAGGAGTCAACACGTGCTTGCTGGGGTTGTAGCCTTTCCCACCTTTCAAGAGAAAAAAAACAAACAATGCAATCAACACAGTCAGACAAAGGGCTCATTCTGAAGCCCAGAGTAAAACAGTCCAGCTGCGAATTCCAGATGTCACAAAATAGCCATACATTTGAAATTTGGGCAAAAATGATCACAGAAGGAATGAGTGTCACCTTGTACACAGGTGTGATTATATGGGGTGTTTCAGTTGTGGAAAGTTTTCCAAATTCCGTTTTAAACTTTAAAATGTCTTTTGTTTCTTAAATGGTTTCAGCAAACTAAGTAGCTCTGGTCTGCTAAACAGAAGTCTGAGATAAGGCCACATGTCTGATATAGATGATTTATTTAGGGAGTAGTTAAAGGTTGTTTTTTTAGGTCATAAGTTGTTCTGTCTGAATTGCGTCAGTCATTAAATGTGAGACAACAGGAGGCAGTGCTTGTGTGAACTGTGAGAGTGGCTGTTCGGGACGCAGCAGGGGGGCTTTCTCGTGTTTCTACCGTTTCACATTTCTCACCGATCAACCAAAACGGCCCGTGCAGGTCCTCCTCCACCTCCCTGCCCTGGAACGAGGACTGCCACATCTCCTGCTCGGGCGTGTTGCCCGCGCAGCACTTCTCCACGCTCAGGATGTTGCCCTCCGAGTCGCAGATGAACTGGCTGACCACGGACGTGTAGCCCAGGGCGTTGACGAAACACTTGAACGAGTCCTTCTCGTAGGGGGAGGCTCTGATCTTGAAGTGGGCCGGCGCCAGGACGCCCAGCACGCCGGGGATCCGGCAGAAGTCCTCCATCTTCGCGGCGGTCCTCTCCCTGGCCCCCGGGGTGAGGGGGAAGGAGATGAACACGTCCGACATCCCCGCCAGCACGCCGGACACGGAGCTGACCACGGCCGTGAGGCTGGCCGGCGGGGAGCTGATGGCTCTCTGCAGGACGCCCAGGTTGAAGACTCCGTGCGCGTAATAGTGCAGCGACATCATGATCATGGCGTCCACGGAGGGCAGGGGTTTCTTGAAGGCCACCGCCTTCATGCGGACGCGGACGGCCTCCGTGATGAAGGAGATGCAGGGTCTGGTGAGGTGAAACATCTCGAACAAGTCTTTGTCGTCGAAGTGGTCGAAGCAGCTCGGGGCGCCATTGTTTTCCTCCGCGTAACCCAGGAGCTCCTCCTGCACCGCCAGCCACACCGGGCCCGGGAAAGCCATCCTATCCCCGCAGCAGCCCCCGGGAAGAGGCGAGACCTGCGCCAGATGTGTGCCAAACAGCTGCACTACCTCAGCTGGGGGCTCGACAGTAAACTGGAAAAGCAATAGTCTCTTCTTCTGGCGAATCAAAATGTGCATCAGCCACGCGGTGCTGCCCTCTGCTGTTCATTGGTTTATGTATACACTTTTAAGAAAACTTTCAGGAATCCATTCAGTCCAGTTTTCCATCGGTATTAAATGCTAATATCCATGTAGGTCTTTCACAGAGCTGTGGACAATATGCACCAAATGATCGGGAATATTAATTTGATCATTTAAACAACATGGTATGATCTCCTTTAAACTCTAATATTACATGGCAGCTTTCTTTTCAAACTACATATGTAATCATTGCACAAAACAACAACATATCGAATGATTTGTTATTTATTGTAAATCCATTTGTGTGAAGGCATAAAGTGCAACAAAGATATCCAAACATTACATATAATAAATAAAACTGGCATTGACATGTACAACATTTAAAAACCCCACCCAATGCAGACGTGTGAAGCTTTTCAAACAAAGTGCAAAAACAAATACAGCAGAATCCATTTTTAGAATTAAAAGCTAAACAGTGATACCAAAATAAATCATCCGAACATTCCCCGAAATTCTCATTTTCTTTCCTTCAGGTCCTTGGTGACAAATAGAATATTTTGTTGACTTCACTGATGGAAACGTCGCAAAGCCGCGGTATACCTCCCTTCCTATAGCCTTCTGCCCTCTGGCCTTGTGCGTACACATCTGCGACAAAGGGAGGATATTTCAGGATGTTAGCAGGAGAAAATCATCTTCTCATTGGAGTGTTTTTTCATGTCAGATCATTATCAGTTCATTATCTCGACATTTACATCATAAAGGGGCAGCACACAAAGCCATTCTCTGCTTCCCATTTTCTACATTTTCTCCTAATGTCTACATGAAGCATCTGCAGCCCTGCAGCCACTTTGAAAAAGCATTGACTGTGATTGTTTTTACATATGTTAGTGATTCCACTGCCACCTAACCTCACCTGTGATGTTGTCCACAGAGTCCAGCGGGGCTGTGTTGGTCATGTTCACTCCGAACAGCACCACCACACACACAGCTAATGCAACCAGCAGATAGATTGGCAGAGCAAGGGCCCAATACCTACAGAGGGCAGAAGATTCTGCATTAAATATCTTACCGTGGTAAAAGTATTTCAACTGACATTCATTTTTTGCACTTTAAGGAGAGTTTCTGGATGATTAGTGTCTCATTATGAGGACACGACTTACTTTTGAGGCCAGTAGGTGAGGCCTATTGAATGGAGCCACTCCTCTGGTACAAACGCCCACAGGCAGTAAAGAACTGGGCAGACAGGAGAGAAGTGTTACAAATAGGTTTGACTCCATCCTTGAAAGTGTTACCTTAAAAAAGGGTTACATATTTACAAGATAATTGTTTGATGTTATGATGGCTGAATTTGCACCAAAAGTTATTCTTAAGTTCTAGAAGAACTTTCCTTAAACAAATGGTTGAAAACTATTTAAAGACTAATATATAAATTAGGACTGAAATCACCGGATTTGACTTACAGAAGCCGAACTGAGAACCAAGGTAAAGAACGAATCCATAAATAGCCCTCTCTGGCAAAGGAGAAGGAGAGTTTTCAACCATGGTCTGAAACCAAAGCAGAAATAAAAAGTGAGGAAGTAAAAAACAGGAAAGAACTGAGTCGAATTGTGTTAGTTACACACCTATCAAACGTCTATCAAGTTTGGCACCAGCCTTGCTGAGGACATTCGGATTGCTGTTATGCTTCTCAAACTGCTCTCTGATTTCGTACTGTCAGCTTAACTGAATACTCCAGCTAACATGATGCTACAGAAATATATATATTTTGTCCGTACCCCACGATCTATATAAATCTGTCGACAAAAAACAAGCAACAAAACGTTCACTGAAACCCTGGAACTTGTAAAGGACCAGCGTCGTACTGTACGATCATCAATTCGAATATGTAATGTGTGAAACTTTTCCTCGACGAGTAGTTCCCACCTGTACAACAGGACGCGAAATTAACATTTTAAAACACGTTTGTAATTATCTATGAATTGTTTGATCAATTATAATACCAATACTTAATTATGAAAAAAATGGCCTGTGTGTTTGAATTACTTTTGTTCAAATTGTCGAGGCACACCTTCACAGACTGGCTATATGTTTTCGACGGATGTATTTAGCTGTTGCACATCTCGGAAATACACATGGCTTCGGACTACATGATGTTGAACTGGACCAGTTTTGCCTGCTGTTTAGGAAAGTATTTAAAAAATGACCAGTGTTGACCTTGTTTCGACAGAAAAATACATTGTGGGGGGGAAATTATTCGTGGGACGACATTAGCAGTCACGTTTATGCTGTTATAGGTGTTTTGTTTATCAGCGTGGCAGAAAACCTGAGGGAAGGAGCCACGATATTTAAAGAAGAGGGACAGAAAAAGACAGATCATAATGTCGGAGATAAAAGCTAATAAAACCCAGTCTACTGCGACAGCGCGTAAAGTGACAGCTAAAAAGAAGAGGAAACAGTTTTGGAAAAATCTTGACATGAAAAAGCAAAAATTTAAGAAAACAGCGCCTCCACAAAAAAGGCAAGAAAAAGATGTAGCTCAGCCTATTGCACCTCCAGAAGATCCAAAGCTATTCTCTTCCAACTGGAAAGCCTTACAAGAGGTATGTCTGCCCTTAAATTTTGCTCCTACACACATTTATCACAAAGTGCATTGTCACAAGGGCTCGAAGTATTCTGTATTTCTGTATTATTCAGTATTTCTGTATGATTTCATTCATGTCTGCAAAACTGTCCACAGGTCCTAAAGGCCACCCAGCCGGAGAAAAAGCACCCCGTAACACCAAAACATCCAAATGGCGGCTTCACGAAGAAGGCCAGTGAAAATTATTCTAAAAATAAATCCCAGCAAGTTTCTGCTCCCAATCAGACGGACACTGAGAAAAAAGTGAAGCACAAAACTGGAGTGAACTTAAAGGCTCCAGCAGCCTCAGACACGCAGCAGCCTGTGGGCCCCAAAAGGAAAAAGGAGGGCCAAGAGTCAAACCACGAGCACGCGGCTAAGAAGAAGAAGTCACCTGTTGTTGAAGAGAAAAAGCTCACAGAGTATGTATGCAGATCTTACCTCTGCTGATGTTTGGGCCCAGATGATGTGTGCTGAGCCCGTCTTGTGCCGTTTACAGAGATGACCTTTGGTTTGACGATGTGGATCCCGACGACATCGAGGAGACGATGGGAGCAGAAGCAGCTGACATCATGAGGAGGAAGCAGGGCATACAGAAGAACACACACACAGAAACCTCTCTGGTTAAGAAGAATGCCTTTGAGGGGTGAGTGACAACATGCTAACCTTTGTCAAATTCACACCTTTTTATAGATTTTATACCATCATCTAAGCTTTAATTTATAGCTTTGCATCATTTGTTGGAGAAAACCAGGCTCCACGACACACACTTATTTCCTGTCTCCTCTGTGTTAGAAATAGTTTTTAAGTAACTGCCCGGTTAGACTTCAAATCTACTCGTGGTCACTCACCTCCAAGTGGCTTGTTAGTTCTTGTGAAATGCGTATCTGCTTTCGTTCTGGAAACACACAAACTACAGCCTGCGTCTGAGCTGTGGTCTTTGGCCTTCACGTATATTGTGGTTTCTCTTAGAATGTAAGGACATGTGGGGCAGAGATCCTGTTCTAGTGGGTGAATAACCAGTTAAATTAGCTACAGATTTTCTCTGAGGATGTGTCAGCAAATGGATGATATATATTAACGTCATTTTCAGTGCTGACTTCAGAGCCCTGCATGGATGATTGTGTGATTGAGTGACCATCCATAAGCATTATCTATGTTCCAATCTTGAGTGGAACCAGCCTTCAGTTCTTATCCGCTGAAATAGCCAAAATACCCAGAACATTTTCAGAGGCTGCCTCTTTGGAGACGTACGAGCTAAGATAGCTAAAGAGACGCAGCAGAGACCTAACTGTCTGTTCCCCCCATGTCAGTCTCACCCGAGCTGTCGCCGTCGACTGCGAGATGGTGGGCGTCGGTCCGGGTGGAGAGGACAGCATCGTGGCCCGCGTGTCCATGGTGAACCAGTTTGGGAAATGCATCTATGACAAGTATGTGAAGCCCACAGAGAAGGTGACGGACTACAGGACAGCCGTCAGCGGGATCCGACCCAAGGACATCAAGGATGGTGAGAGCAGTCCGAGGGTGGCGCGGGGGGGTTTAAAAGGCCTTTTATCCTCTGTTTGTGGCGCTCGTGCTCACTAGCTTGCGTCGGTGTGTCTGCAGGAGAGGACGTGCGGACAGTACAACGGGAGGTCGCCGAAATCCTGCAAGGACGGGTGGTGGTTGGACACGCCATACACAACGATTTAAAGGTGTCTTTAACCAACCCGACCCCTCAGCATGTATACATCCAGTTGTAATCATTTCAGTTAACACCTGTAAACCAACTCTTTCAGATTTTGCTGTTGGATCATCCGAAAAAGCAAATCCGGGACACTCAGAAGTATAAACCCTTCAAGAGGATTGTCGGGGTAATGGCACCACACGGCCGCCAGTCATTCAAAGACATTCCCAAACCTCAGGAATAAGAATTCCAAATACTTTCACCCCCGCCCGCCCAGCTCACTTCTGAGGCAATCCCACACTCAGTCCTGTATCCTGAATGATAATGGAGTGCTTTTCTTTGTTTAGAGCGGTCGACCATCGCTGAAAGTCCTGTGCCGAGAAATTCTCAACGTGAAGGTCCAGCAGGGCGAACACTCATCTGTAAGTACAACAGTTTATTTAACACTCAGGTTTTCCACAGCAGAACATCACAGAGGGACACTTCCTCTGTTTTTCAGGTCCAAGACGCGCAGGCCACCATGCGGCTGTACACCCTGGTGAAAAAACAGTGGGAAGCGGAGATTAAAGCCGGCAAGATCAACAAAGACTCGGACAAAAAGAGCAAAAGAAAGCCCAAGTAGAAGCGGGGCCAAGAATGTGGGGGGAATGAGAGCTGAAAACGCATGGCCTCCGGATCAGAGCATCACAGGTTTGGACAGAAAGCGTTTTGAGAGGAACCAGTGCTGCAAAGACAGCGGACAGAAAACCCCGAGAAGGCTCGCTGTGAGAATGAAAAGTGTCCAGAAAGAAAGAGTTTGTCCACAGGCTGGGACTATTTTTTCTTTAGCTTTTAGAAGGAAGTTCTACGAAGCAAGTTTGGTCGGCTCTTAGTCGTCACGGTAACATACATATTCCCATTTTTTTTTCTCAGCTTTGCATTTAATTCAGTTTTAAAATGCTTACTTTTTCATGAACTTCTTAAGGTTTGTTGTAATTTTCCTTTAATTGTAATAGAACTTCTGTGTGTTGCTGTTTTTTTTATATCCTTCCGTTCACCTCCAATAATCACAAGATCATTTCTATTTGTGTCACAAATGTTCTTTTTATTGGAGAGAGTTTGAAGAACAACATCTGGACATCAAAGATGCTCAACACCTGGAGCATCAGGCTCCTCCCACCCAAATGGAACAAACGAGGTTTGGACGTGCTTCCTAGTTCTCGCCGTGTTAGGGAGAGATTTGCTTGTGTTTGGCTCCGGAGCACGGCAGTGACTCACACAGGGATGATCTGTCCACAAAAGTCCCCCCCCCCCCTTGAAATTTTTGCTTCTTTTATCGAGCCCCACCTACTAGAGCTGACGGTCTTTGGCACATTTCTTATCTTGTTTGTGATTTGAACAGAGTCAAAAGCATTCGGTTAAACGCCTCGACGTGTCTTTGTCCTCTGGGCTCTGCGTGAATGTGTTACTTCTCATCCAGTGATGGACGGAGAGGGTGAAGCTCCTCATGTGTTCACACTTTGTCATTATGATCTGTGGCCCATGTTGTCCGGCAGAAATAAAACTTACATCCTTGGCGTAAATAGAGCAGGCTCTAAATAACGGAGCTCAGTCAAAGCTTGTTTGTATGCTCTTCTTCTCTTAATCTTTAAAGAAAATTAGCAAGAACAAATGAATTATAGTCAGTAATTTGGTCTGTAAATCATGCTGATGCAGCTTTTTTCTTTTTCATTTTTTCTTAAAAAGAACTGTATTTGGTCCTGCTAGTGACAGGTAAGAAATGTCCCTGCGTGCCAACAAAACGTGGGAGTGATTTGCGGCCCGGGGCTAATGCGCTAGTGCTGAGATGAAGCCCTCGCCCTTGGTGTGAAGCCCTGGCGCTCTAAATTAAGTCCTGCAAGGAGTTCAGAAAGGTGTTTTGATGGCCTCCAGAAAACCCCTTCAGGGACTTCGAATGCAAAGCTGGCCTCGTTTGCCGACAGAAAGACGTTTTAAGGTCTAACTGGGTTTTTGGCACAGCTGGACTTTGTGGCAGAGTTGCACCAGAATAACGGCTTATCTGATTTATGTCAGGAGGAAATCTTGTGAAACAAAAATGGAATGCACCACAAGAACAACTGTCATGCAGTTCTTTTTTTTGTAAACAAGCCGGTAGATTCTTAAAACTGATAAGTATCTGAATAAAAAAAAATCTATCTGATTGGCTTCTTCTCTCCTCACAACGAGGCCACTGCCCCTTCCTGGCTGAACAAGTTTGTCCAAAAAAGGAGCGTCTGTGTTGAGAGACTGAGAGCCTGTACCCGTGATAAATAATGTAAGCTAATGCAGCTATTTAACTAGTAGGACTTAAAAGAGACTCGTAAAACATACCCTCTGTTTGGACTTATGGTAAGAGGTTCTAATGCAGATTGATTTAATAGTTGAAAAAGAAGTTTAGCAGACTGAATGTTACATCATGTAAAACGCAGCATTTACTCTCGGAACAGAAAGAAAGTCTAAATCCTCTTGTTTTTGTAAGAAAAATTAGCCGTGGAATTAAAATCTGTGATGCATGGGAACCATTTAGTGGAACTACAGGAAACGAATATGTTCAAACGAGTTAAAAGAAGTAGTGACACCAACAGTATAAACTGACATCAATGTTGTAAATGAGTTCTTTATTTTAAAAATCTTCCATTCAACGACATGCTCAGTAATTTATTTACAGCTTAACCAGCCTCAGGAAATGTCTTCTACCCATCCGGTTTTACCTTTGTCTCTGCACCGTCAGATAATGCCACATGAATAATGGAATAAAACAGCACAAAGCTTCCTGAAACTGTTTTTTTCCAGATTGATTTTTTTCTAGGATTCCCATCTTTCTCACAGGTCTGGGGCCTGCAAATGCGCCCCCCTGACCATTAAGCGTTACACATTTGAGTGCAACGTTTTGTACACTGAGAGACTAGTCGGGAATGCTTAAGAACATCTGACAGTTAAATGCCACCTGATATCCTTTTTGTTATGTTCAGCGTCGCTTGATGCAATCTGGACCCTGTAAGACTTCATCAGAACTTCCTGTTGACCCCATAATGTCTGCTCAGGTCTGCCGCTCCATGCTTCTTCACGCATGAGTTGTGCTGTGCTGTCCCCAAAAGATTGACTCTGAATGCCTCTGTGTTGACGAAAGCTTAATTTTAGTACGGCAAAGTTGAGCATTAAGTATTTATGTGGGCTGAAGAAACTATCAGCTACATCCTGCTCTTCCCTGCTTGTGCGCTCACTTTGACAACAACACCTCTTTGTTTTGTGATTGACTGAATGTCTAAACTAACTATGGAGAGGGTTCAGATAACAGCACTTTTTGCTGTCACTAACAAAGCTTTATCGAGGATGACTCTGATCTAATTAGAAGATGACTCGCAGTTCTTGTCACGCCCCCCCCCCCCCCCCCCCCCCCCCCCCCTCCCCTACTGTGATATATCTACGACAACGGGATGGATGGCCTTGTAGCCAATCCACACACTCATCATCTTCTTGACTTTGATAAATCCCAGGCTTCTGGTAAAGCTTGTATAAGAACGAGTAAAAAAGAAAAATCCAATCGAAATTTGCAACTAGTTTTATTTGAGAAGAATAACTTCTAAAAGTTCAACTTAGTCAGTTCTGTGTTCTTTCTTAATTACACCATACACAGGCAACTGTTGGCATGGTAACAAACGTTTCCAAGCGAACTATTAAATAATACCTGCTAAACACCAGAATTTTAGGTAAGTAGGTAAATATGAGCTTTTAGCCATTAGGTTCCTGATAATTTAAGCCTTCTTGAAGGGAGGCTCTTCTAATTGTTATCATAGCCTTTGCAGAAGGAGAACTGACCACTGGTTCAGCATCTCAAATGATCCTGACCTGCAGGTCCTGAATACATGTTTTGTTTGACTATGGTACCATGGGAGTTTGAGGAATGCAAATGAACTGGAAGTGATTTTTGCTGAATAGACAGGGAGTAGCCATTGTCTCCTTAGGGTGCAGAAAACCGCCCTGCACTTACTAGAAGTATTGATTAAAAGCAAGCGTGACTGGAATACTCTCAAACCTATGTAATGCAGCTCGTGTTCAGTAGGACTTTGACCATCAGCTCCTGATGAATGTTTTTTGTTTTCTGTGATCCCCAGCCTCTCCACATCCCAAATGTACTGAATCTCTTGTGGATGCACCCACATGCACAGCACACTGTGCTTGTAGTAATGTATGATAGTAACACTTCTAACATGTACTTGACTGAGAAACGCATAGTAATGTTTAAAGAATAATTGAACACTGCAAATAAAGAAAACGGAGGGGACATTCCAGGCAGATAAAACTGTACCATGAAGATTATTCTAAACACTTCATTCAATTTGTTTATAAAATCAATTCTTTAGATTGTAGGCATGGGACACATACAAAATCAAGTTGGAACAGTCGCAGTTTTAAGTTGGTTTCAATATGATAATTAGAACATATATCCATATCTAATATGATAAAGATATATGTAGAAATGCTATTGAAACAGGGGCTGTCTATAATTGTTTTTTCTTTAAGGAGAAAGGATAGGCACAGAATCAAGGACCAATACACAGAAGAAACGCTCAGGACGCTCAGAGATGTTTTCCTTTGTTAAATTTAATTTATCATAATATGATTTTCAGCATCTTGACAACAAGTAAAAAATGGATACAGGCAGAGGTGTACATTGACATGGTCGGCGCTTATACTGAGCCAGTTCATCCTGAATTAGTGGTCATGTTGTCTACCTGCAGACCTGACCAGTCTCTTTGTACTGTAACTGAGCAGTGTCATTTTTTGAGCCTTTGACAGCTCCCCCCCTCTTTTTTCTTGGCATTGTCTAAAAATGGCCCACTTGGCTGACAGAATTCCCAAAAGGAATGTGTCAGGATTGGTAATGGTGTACTGTCACGCTTTGCAGTATCTCCACTGGCCCACTAATGCCTTCGTCTGACTCTTTAGGTGGGGCAGGCGCTTCAGTACGCCAAATGTCTTTATTCACCAGTTTGTGTTAGTCAATTATGCTCTTGTCAATGGGGCAGATTACAATACTAAAATACATTATTCTGTTTATAGATTAAATTAAAAAACAAACTCAAACAAACAAAAAATCTATTTGAAATTAATTATTTTTCAAACAAATTAATTTCCACACTTAACTGGTTCCTATTTCTTTACACTCTTTTGCAGATGGAGGTAGTTGGATTCTTAGTAGAGCTTATTTGCACCGACTTTGAAGCTTAAATGACTTCAAACTGTTTGCTCTTCACTTGTCTGCACTTTGAGCAACAGGGCATTTTGTGGTCAAAGCTGAAATTTTCAGGCACCTGTAAAATGGCCTTTAGTCCTTTTTATAATTTTTATGAGTTAACCTTGCACTTAGTTGCTGTCAATAAGCCCACCAGAAAAAAATGGCTGGTCATTGTGCTTCAGGCTCACGTCGTTAAGGCAAGTGTGATGTGTTATGATGGAAATGCCTCTCAGTCAAATCCTGTTCTTCATCCTGTTAATGTTTATTCATTTAGAAAGACAGAGGTTCCCGGCAGAGCTGTTCTTGCAACTTCGGCCATATAAAAGTACACTTCTGCTCACTTTTGGTCTGTTTATTGTAGTTGTGCATCTCCTCATGGTCTAATTTAGCCCAGATTTTGGCCTTCTTTTTTAATAATGGGTGATATCTGGTTTAGAATGAATTTAATTGTTTGACTTATTTCTAATTAATATCCACCTTGATTGTCATTCTAACTCGTTTTGGTGGTCATGCTCTGTTTCAGGTAGGGACTTTTTATCTTTATTTCTCTTTGAGTTTGTTTAGTCTCACACTGGTTCATTCGGTATCTTAATGTTTTTCTTTCTGTAGCTTTGTGGTTGTTTCATATCAACTTGTTGGCATATTTGACGTATTAAGTTGTTATTCATAAACGACAGAAGGATCTGAGCCGGGGTTCAAATCCAGGATGGTTGTTTTATTAACTTGTTCCTGTTATTTCTTTTATAATTATATCAAATCTCTTATTTTGTGCGTTCCTAATTGAACTATCTTAAATTACTTCTCTATAACATCTCAAGTTGCTTGTTTTGTGTTTTTTTTTCAGCTGTTCATAGGCTATATTTTGTTTTATCTATAAAAAAAAAAATCAACCAGCAGACCATAACATCTCAAATTTTTATTATCATTACAGCAATTTAACGCATAACTACATGCTGACATGTAATCCACCTGCTCCTGTGATACCACATGACTGGTGATGTCAGGCAAGCCCCAGCCAAAGCCAGAAACCTGTAGACAAAATGGTGTTTGTGCGTCCGTCCATCAGAGTGAGCCCGCCTGGCTTTTACAGGCTAAAGTGGAAAAGACAGAAAAAGCAAAACAAAAAAAAAATAGAAAGATTACACAGATGGCAATAAATCAACAGAACATTTTCTACAAGAGTGAACGTATATATTTAGGAAGTTGAGGAATTAGCCTCTGTATTCACCGGGGTCCTCCCACCCCTTCTGTCTTTCTCTAATCCGCCCACATGTTTCGTCTGAGAGGAAGAAAAAAAAAAACAGTGCAGAAGGTGACGCTCCTCCAAAGGAACAGAGAGAGGCTCAGAGAGGGAAAGGCAAAGGGAGAGGTGAGGTGTCCACAGGCTGCATCTCCAGTAGGAAGGGGGAGACAGAGGAAGAGCTGAATGGTAGCTACACCCTGCGCCTGAGCGTAGAGACACTGTCACAAAGGCTGGCTATTCTTTTTGGCAATAACAAAGAGGTGTGAGAGGGGCTCTGAAATCGAGGGAAATAGCGAGAAAAAAAAAGAAAAGCAAACTGTTTTGAGGGGGATTTTTCTGCTTCATTTCATCCGAAAAGACTCATCCCTTGCCATCATCAGCATGACCATAAGCTATAATTAACATTCGGCAATAACGCTCTCAAAGCGAGATTTCCAGCAACAGACGCGCACTATCTATTTCCATTTTGTTATAATCGGGGGGGGGGGGGACACAAAAAGATCAACCGAATGCCTGCGAAAATCTGGATACTATCTGAAATCATAAGAAAGAGCGATCTAACAGAGAAAACTACATTTTGATTTATCTTTTAAGCTTGATGCGCGTGTCGCCGCACGCGCTCGAAACGCACCTGAACCAAAAGCAAGTGAGTATGAACCGTGTCTGTGTATATGTCTGTATTTTGGTGGCTTTATTCTACGTTTATCCGTCTGATAACGGGGGGGGTTCTATTGGCGGAAAAAAGGGACCAAATTACAGCGTCTAGCCCACATTCAACAAGTATCGTTTAGTCAACAATACCTGCGAAATTCTCTGTAAATCGTGTGTTCTGCTCGATGTGTGGACAAAGAAGAATGTTATATTGTTTCAGATTGAAATCCTACACACTGATTTTTATGATTACAAGCTGCTAGAGCAATAAAAGTAATTGGATTTTTACTGTCTGATAAGGTAGAACCACTGATAACAGTTTCGGAATTTCATTCTCTGAACTGTAACATCCCTCATTGCACAAATGGTGGGTGTTTCCCATCTACACCTAAAAGATCAGAGCAGTTTCATGCCTCTGAGAACAACGTGTGTGTACTTTCCCCCCTCTGCATCATTTAGTGTCTGTCTGCATGAGTTTTCATAGATCTGTGCTTTTGTAACCTTGCATTTGCACGTGCTTTCAATAGTGTGTGAGTGTGAGTGTGTGAGTGTGAGTGTGTGTGTGTGTGTGCGCTCCTGCACAGATAGGTGTCAAGGCCTGAAATGGAGGTTTGATATAGGAACCAGTGATGGAGGGTGAGGAAGAGGAGCTGACACGCAAACAGCACAGAACAGAAGAGAGAAGGAGAAGATTTGAGGATGACATGGTGTGTGTGTGTGTGTGTGTGTGCGTGTGTGTGGGGCTAGGAAACTACAGAAGGGACATAGTGTGACTTTGATCTGGTTCAGGAAGTCTCTGAAAGATACAGAAAGGGGGGGGGGGGGGTT